>WOXC01007021.1:0-257500 GCA_011680675.1 Gymnobelideus leadbeateri | reverse complement strand
CCCAGCTTTCAGTCACATCTGATTCTCCATGACCCCATTTGGGGTTTTCTTGGCAAAGATACTAGAGTGTTTTGCCATTTCCTTCTCCAGTTCACTTTACAGATAAGGAAACAGAGGCAAACAAGATTAAGTGACTTGCCCAGGGTCACATGGCTATTAAGTGTCTGAAGTCAGATTTGAACTCATGAGTTTTCCCACTTCCAGGTCTGGCACTCTATGCACTGCAGCACCACCTAGCTGGCCATATGCATAGCTGTCTTGTCAGTATTTCTAAAGCAGGGTTCTGATCATGTGACTCTCTCTTTAAAGAAGCTTCCATAGCTCCTTATTGCATCTAAGATAAAATACCGATTCCTCTGCTTGCATGTAAAGCCCTTCCCAAGTGAATGTAGAGCAGTGACCGAGAATCGGTTTTTGCAGCTTTGGTTCATCTTTTCAGGCTGTAGCCAGACCATGGCTCTCTCTTACATGGCTTTTTCCCTAACACACTTTGTGGTTCAGCTACTTGCTGCTTCCTATATGTAACATTCTGTTTCCAACCTTTGAGGCTTTGCATAGTCTAATTCTCATGCCTTGAATGATTTCCATCTTCACTTCTCCCTCTTGGAGCCCCTACATCTCATCAAGGCAAAACTCAGATTTCTGCAATTGGCCTTTCCTTCCTTCTCCAGTTTTTAAGTGCCCCCAGAATTACTTTGAGATGAGTGCACACACACACACACACACACACACACACACACACACACACAATCTTGAATTTGTTTGTCTTTAAGTCTAATCTATACTCCTAGCAGAATAAGTTCCTCAAGAGCAGAGACTGTCTCCAAAGAAAATATATCCTGGAATCCCACATTTGAAAAGAACCTCAGGTCACATAGTCATTCAACCCACGCCAAAAAAGGCACAAACACTGAAACACCCCCACCACGTAGGCAGCCTACTTCACCTAGAAGGCTTCCAAAGAGGGGCAAACTAGCTCCCTTCCTAGCTCCCCTAGTAACCCCTTCTGTGCATGGTCTCATTTTTTCCTTTGGATTCCCACTCCCTAGGACAGTGCTTGGCAAATGGGGGTCTAGAGCTAAAGTTGGAGGAAACTGGCTCCTGCAGCCTAGATGAGAATGCTAAGGTCCTGGGAGGTATGACGGTTTGTCTGAGGTCATGAGGTGCTAAGCCTGAGGTTGAAGCAATGCTTATTGAATTCATTTCTAACTTGATCAGAAAGCTCCTGGCTCACCCCTGGCTCACTCTCCATCACTGATACTAGTCCAAGATGAGATCTGCAAAAGCAGATTCTCCCAGCAGGCTCACCCCTCACTGCCTTCGCTCAACCTGAGGGCTGGGCTTTTGTCCTCCAGCCTTGTTTCTTTCCACCACTTTGTCTGCCCAAACCCTTGGGTGGACTGCCCCTCACCAGGTGAGTTGCCACCCCCCAGTCCAGCTTCTAAAGGATTGAATTTACTAGGGGAAAGGAGCACCTCAAATTGAGCGCAGAGGTTGGGGCTCAGGAGGGAGAGTGCAGTGGAAAGCCCAGCAGAAAATAAACCTGGGTAGGGAACAAAAGACCCCCGAAGGAACAATGCTCCCATTGGGCTGGCACTGAGAAGTCCAGCCAGAGGCAGAGATCGATAGTCTGGTCTCCTTTCCTGTAGCTCTTGAGCTGTAACCAAGCCCAAGCAAAAGCTACTGTCTCGTCTCAACAGTGGCCTCTTGTGGAACACAACTTGTCGTCCCCACCCTTGTTGATTCAGAAGTCCAGTGGTCTTGTCTTGGTTCTGCACAAATCACTTTGGGACCGGGTAGAACTTGAGACCTCACTAAGGGCCCCTATCACCCCTGGAAATGGAACCCATCAGGCAAAGTCGTCTTTCCATCCCGGCGTCTTCCATACCTCCCTGTCTCTGCATGCCTGTGGCTGTGGCCGTTCTGAGACAGGAAGCTTCTAAGAAATTGTGAATTCAGAGAAGCAGAGAGAATACTGCAGAGAGAGAGAGGCACAGCCCGGGAAACAACAGCCACAACGACTGAAATCATGGCAATGGAAAGAACCTTAATAGCAAAAACTAAAATAAAATTTAAACGATGTTGAAAGTTATCTAATTAGAATGACCAAGCTTAGCCCTGAGGAAAAGATGAGAAAATGAACCTGGCCCCCTTCCTTTCACAGAAGTCAGCCCCCAGCGGGGAGCATTGCATATTCTGGGAGACTCAGTTTCTGTGGTGGGTGTTGGTCAGTTTGGGAGAAACTAACGGTTTCCACCAACCCTCCTCTCGCTTTTTTTTTTTATTTTGTTGCAAAGGATGGTTCCTTGGGCAGGAAAATATTTGGAAATGTAGGTGATATAAAAAACAAAAGATATCCATTAAAAAAAATAAGCAATTCCGAGCTACTTTTTCTGTATGTGGCAGAGAGGGAGGGAGGGAGGGAGTAATGAAGCCAAGTCTTAGCCCTTTCAGAAAAAAGGGGGTCCTTGGGCGGATTTGCCACCCAGCCCTTGCCCTGGGTCTGGGGGCTAGGCTCTCAGGTGAGGCTGCAGCTTGGGCAAAGTCCTGTTGGTCCTGGCTACCCCAGGCTCCTTTTTCCAAGTCCTTTTAGGGCTGTCTCCATCTTCCTTGTCCCCAGTCACGTCCCTGTCCCCCTCCTTCATGGCTGCTCTGCAGTAAAATTTTTTTTTCACTGCCTCCATCTCCCCGCACTAAAGCACTAAGCAAAGAGCTTTAGTAGGGAGGAGGGGGGAAAGAGAGAGGGGAAAATCGAAAATACTGCCCCCTTAGCCCCCAAAAGTTGGGGGGTGTTTGAGGAGATGGAGTTCACCTCTCCCCCATATTCTGCGACCGCGGGCGGGGCTGGGTGGCTCTTCTGAGGTGCCCTCCCCCCGGGGGGCTCCAGACACCAAAGGGTTAAGAGGCCCCGCCTTCCCACCCCCACCAAGTGTTTGCGTCTTTGCTTGCGCGCGCTCGTGGCTGTTGAAATAGACTGCGGCGCTCCCAGCGCGCCAATCCCTCTGCCGTCGTTCCTTCCCTTCCTTTCCCTTCCCTTCCCGTCGGCGGAGCTCCTTGCTCCGCCGACCCCTCTTCCACCTCTGCCTGCTGCAAGACCTGCAGCAGGCAGACCACCTGCCTGCCTCTGGGCAGGACACTCTCCCAGCTCGCGGCTCCGAGCTCTCGGAGCTTGGAGGAAAGCTTCTCCAGAGCTGCTGTCCCGACCGCTCCGACGCGCCCCGGCTGCCCGGGACTCCAGAGAATCCCGTCCGATCGTGCGCTCCTCTCTAGGTAGGTGGTATGGGGATGTGCGGTACCTGCCGCTCCCCGAAATGGAGCCCGAGAGGTGAGCGGGCATCCAAGTACACATTCCCTTCCCTTCCCGAACATTAACACACAGCTCATGCAGACTGAAGGGGTCGGGGTTCTGGGAGTGGGCTCCAAGGGACACAAAGACTGGACAAGGAGAGGCAAGGCAAGGCGAGCCCCGGGGACGGTCCAAATCCATCTCCTTCAGTGTTCATTCTGTCCTATCTGGTCCCAAGAGACCTGTTGCACTTGTCTAGGCAGAGAGGATTGGGGATGATGGGAGGTGTGTGCAAAGGGAGCAAAGTTATTAGCGAAAAATTGAAGTTCCCAGGGGCTTGCCAACCAGCCTTCTCCCTCTCTGGGAAGGAGAAGAAGGGAGATGCTAGGGGACGGAAAGGCGGGGAGCTTTGCGCACCCGCGGGAGTGGCGGCCAGGGCTTTGAGTAAATTTTAGGGGATCAAACATGGGGAAAATTGCGCACCCGCAAGAAATGGGGGAGTCCCGGGATTAGTGTTCTCTTAGATGGAGCTGTGGGAATATCAGCGCTCACTTTAGCCAACAAGTGTTTCCCCAGACAAGCCCGCGCTCTGAGCCTGCCTTCACCACCTGTTCTTTGAACGGTGGCGGCTCTGATTGCGCAGGTTGCACCGGGTCAGTCTGTGTTTTTAAAATGGTCCCCAAAGCCCAAGTGGACCCCAAAACACGCAGGTACACAATCACACAAACGCGACGCAAGCAAACCCTTCTGCTCCAATTGCACATCTCTGGCTTCCCAAGCTTTGCGTTCTTGGCGCAAGCAAGGCAGCCTGCGTTGTGCGATCCAAAGCCTTGCTTTGGACTCTAGGCACCGGAGCAATCGGGTTCTGATTTCGGGGAGCCCATTGCTTTCCCGAAATCCCCTGCAGGTAAAAACTGCTCCGCGCCCCCCTCGACGCAAATGGGGAGGCAAGCCGAGCATCTAGGTGTCGGACATGAGGGAGGGAGATGAGCTGAAGGCAATCCCTCCAGGTAAGCAAGTGCGATTTCTCTCCCGATCTCACCATGGGGAAATCAGTAAATTCGATACATACAAACTCACACGTACATCAATTTTTGAAACTTGATCAATATATGCCACCTTCCTAGTGTGGTCCTTGCAGCCCCAGAGGAGCAGCCTTTGAAATTAGGCATCGGTTCTCCTTAAGGCACTGCAAACGGTGCTTGGGAAATGGCAGGGCTAGAGGGGGGCTGCCAGAAGCCCCCCTTCTCAATCAGGGTCTCTAAACAAAAGTGGCTGCAGTTCGCTAGCGCGCTCCTGTCACAATAATCAGCCATGCCCTGGTGGGAAGAAGCAGCAAGCCTCTCTCGATGCTGCGCGGGCGAGCAGAAACTGCTACAGGTAGTTGGGTTGTTTATCGCTGCCAAATGAGCAGTCAAGGGGAGCCCAGAGGCGGGGATGGGCAGAGGATACAGTCCTCATCCAGAAATTTTACATTCAGACTGTCTGCCTGGTCGCTTTCCCCATTTGCAAAAGGCTAGCAGACACTGTCTCATAACCTAACCAAGGGAGCAGGTAACATTGGCTTTGAGCTGGTGGGGGTAACTAGGGCTAGTGTGGGCGTTTTCTTTAATACTTTCCGCCCGCCCCCCCACCACACCTCACTCCCCCCTCCTCCCAACTGTCCTACCCCACCTCACTCCTTCCCCTTCTCCCCATTACCCTCCCACCCCACTACCCTTCCTCTGCACTTTCTCATTCCCCCTTGTCCCGATTCCTCCTCCCCACCCCAGATCCTGCCCATTTCTCCTCCCTCCACCCCACTTCCTTTTTTTCCACGTGACGCCTCCTCTCCACTCCCCCCTTATCCCCACTCCATCACCTCACTCCCCATCCTACCCACTCCCCCGCCCCCATCCCACTCCTCCCCTTCCCCCCACCCCACTCCTCCTCCTCTCTACTATTCCCCTCTTCCCCACTCCATCTCACTCCCCACCCTGCCCATTCCTCCACCCCCACGCCACTTCCCCCTCCTCCCCACTCCTCCAACCCACTCTCCCTCCTGGCTTCCCCACTTCTCCACTCTATTCCCCATCTATCCTGCCCATTTCTCTGTGCCTCACCTCACTCCTCCCTTCTTCTTTTCTCCCCTTCCCACACCCCACTCTCAATTCTGGCCACTTTCCACCTCTGCCCCACTCCCTACCCTGTCCATTTCTCCCCCCCACCCACCCTACTTCCTTTCTGCTCCCCACACTCCCTCCTCTCCACCTTACCCCTCCTTCTCTTCTCCCTATTCCGGCCCCTCCCTATCCTGCCCATCCCTCTGCCCCCAACTACCCCACCCCTTCATTCTCCCCTTCCTCCCCACTCCCCATCCTGCCTACTCTCCCTGCTCCTACCTGACTCCTCCCTTCCTCCTCACTCCCCCACCCCCTCTTCTCAACTCCTCTACCTACTTCTCCCACCTCCCTGCTACCCCTCCTCTCTACTTTGCCCCTGCTCTATTCATCCCCAGTCCTCTACCCCTTTCCCCATTCTGCTTACTCCCCCTGCTTCTACCTGACTCCTCCCCTCCTCATTCCCCTCCTCCTCACTCCCCCTCCTCCCCACTTCACTCCTCCACCCACTTCACCCCACTACCCCTCCTCCCTGCTTTTCCCTTCCTCCCCCATCCCCAGTTATCCAACCCACAACAAATCCTGCCCATTTTCTCCTTCTCTTCTCCCCACTTTCTCAACCTATTCTCCTTCCTGCCCATTCCTCTGCCCCCCTACCCCTCTTCCTCATTCTCCCCCTGCTCTACTCATTCCAACTCCTCCCCTCATCCCCACTCTGCCCCACTCCACCATACTGCTCCCTATCCTGCCTACTACCCCTGCCCCTACCTGACTCCTCCCCTCCTCCTCGCTCCTCCCCACTACCCTTCCCCTCTGCTTTCTCCCTCCTCCCCTCATCCCCAGTTCACCTGATTCCTGCCCATTTCTCCTCCCCCACCCCATTTCCTTTCTCCCCCCCTTCTCCCCACTCTCCCACCCCATTCCCCATCCTGCTCAATCCCCCTGCTCCTACCTGACTCCTCCTCCCTCCTCCCCACTACCCTTCCCCTCTGCTTTCTCCCTCCTCCCCTCATCCCCAGTTCTCCACCTGATTCCTGCCCATTTCTCCTCCCCTACCCCATTTCCTTTCTCCCCCCCTTCTCCCCACTCTCCCACCCCATTCCCCATCCTGCTCACTCCCCCTGCTCCTACCTGACTCCTCCTCTCCTCCTCCCTCCTCCCACTACCCTTCCCCTCTGCTTTCTCCCTCCTCCCCTCATCCCCAGTTCTCCACCTGATTCCTGCCCATTTCTCCTCCCCCACCCCACTTTCTTTCTCCTCTCCTCTCCTCCCTACTCCCCCAACCCACCCCCATCTTGCTCACTCCCCCTGCCTGACTCCTCCCCCCTCCTCACTCCCCCTCCTCCCTCTTCTCAACTCCTCTACCTACTTCTCCCACCTCCCTGCTACTCCTCCTCTCTACTTTCCCCCTCCTCTCTTCATCCCCAGTTCTCCACCCCACTCCCAATCCTGCTCACTCCCCCTGCTCCTACCTGACTCCTTCCCTGCTCCTCCCTCCTCCCTACTACCCTTACCCTCTGCTTTTCCCTCCTCCCCACTACCCTTCCCCTCTGCTTTCTCCCTCCTCCCCTCATCCCCAGTTCTCCACCTGATTCCTGCCCATTTCTCTTCCCCCCCCACTTCCTTTCTCCTCCCCTTCTCCCCACTTAACTCCTCCACCCACTTGTCCCCACCACCCCTCCTACCTGCTTTCCCCTTCCTCCCCTATCCCCAGTTCACCCCCCTACAGCCCATTTCACCTCCTCCACTCCACTTCCTTTCTCCTCCCCTTTTACCACTCTCCCAACCCACTCCCCATCCTACCCACTCCCCCTGCACCTACCTCACTCCTCCACCCCACTCCCTATCATATCCATTTCTCCATCCCTCACCTCACTTCCTTTCTCCTCTCCAGTTTTCCCCTCCTCCCTACCCCTCCATCCCACTCCCCATTCTTCCAATTCCTCTGACCCCACCCCACTTCCTTTCTCCTCCCAGCTCCCCCTCCTCTCCACTCTCCCCGCATTCTCCCCACCCCACTCCCCATCCTGCTTACTCCTCCCGCCTCTACCTGACTCTTCCCCTCTCCCCCCTCTTCTTGTCTTCCCCACTCTTCCCCACTATTCCACCCCACTCTCCATCATGCTTATTCCTCTGCCCCTTACCCCCTTCCTCTTCACTCTCCCCTCCTCCCTGCTCCCCCACCCCATTCTGCATCCTCCCCACTTCTCCTCTCTTCCCCACTCTTCCACTCCATTCCCCCTCCCCTCCTCCTCTCTCCCCCATCCTACTCCCCTCCTTTCCACTCCCCCACCCCTACCTGTCTCCTCCCCTCCTCTCCACTCCACTTCTCATCTTGCCCACTTCCCCCTGCTCCTCACTGCCTTTCCTCTCCACTCTCTCCTCCCCCCATATCCCCCCTTGCCCACTCTTCTGAACTCCCACTTAACTCCTCCCCACTCCCCATCTTGACCACCTCTCCCCCCTTCCAGTCTCTGCCCCTCCTCCCCATTCCCCCACCCCACTCCTCCTCACTCCCCTGCCCCCACCCCACTTCATTACCCCCACTTTTCACACACACCCCCAACCCAGTCCATTGAAGGCACAGATTAACAGATTAGCAAGATGTGCAAATTAGGTAAAGAAATGATAGCTGCAAATACAGTGCCTCTCCTCCCTCTCTCTGTCTCTTTCTGTCTCTCTCTCTGTCTCTGTCTCTCTCTCTGTCTCTGTCTCTCTCTCTGTCTCTCTCTCTCTGTCTCTGTCTCTCTCTCTGTCTCTGTCTCTCTGTCTCTCTCTGTCTCTGTCTCTCTCTGTCTCTGTCTCTCTGTCTCTGTCTCTGTCTCTGTCTCTCTCTGTCTCTGTCTCTCTGTCTCTGTCTCTGTCTCTCTGTCTCTGTCTCTCTCTGTCTCTCTGTCTCTCTCTGTCTCTCTCTCTCTCTGTCTCTCTCTGTCTATCTCTCTCTGTCTCTCTCTGTCTCTCTCTGTCTCTCTCTCTCTCTCTCTCTCTCTCTCTCTCTCTCTCTCTCTCTGTCTCTCTGTCTGTCTCTCTCTCTCTGTCTCTCTCTCCCCCCCTCTCTCTTTCTCTGTCTCTCTCTCCTCTCTCTCCTCTCTCTTCTCTCTCTCTCTATCTCTGTCTCTCTGTCTCTCTCTCTCCCCCTCTCTCTCCCCATCCCTCCCTCCCTCCCTCCCTCCCTCCCTCTCTCCCTCCTCCCCCACCTCTGTCTCCCTCCCTCTTCCCTCATGCACAACATTAAAAGTCCGAAAGAGGCGGGGAGGGAAGGGTGGTCAGAGGCTGAGACTGACAGCCTCCTGGCGGGGGGGTGTATCAGGCTGAGCTGGTATTCCCTTAGATAAAAATAAAATATAGCCATTCAGCTAGAAGATGAAAAGTCAAGCAGCTCACACGGTACTAGGCACCTAAGCCGGCGAGGTGCTGTTGTTTCAGGTAAGCCAACACGGGGAGATGAGATGCTATGGAAGGAGCCCAGGGTTCGCTGGGCAGCCGGGGTGCGATTGCTTAGACTCTACACAAAGCCTCTCCACACCGGGTCCTAGCCAGGTCCATGTGATTGAGTGTGTCCTGGGGTTTTGCATAAGTGAAAGGGCAGATTTCTATGGTGTCTCACTAGGGCACCCTGCCTCTAGCGAAGAAGCTGATGCAGATTCCCGGCTCCGCTGGCCCGAGTACAGCGTTCGTTACCTTTGCTCTTTCTTTCTTCATCGGCAGTGATTAGAGTGAATACGTTTTGGCCGAATGCAGTATGGGGAGATGTGATACCCTTAGCCGTGGGGTGCCTCAGTTTACCCGCAGTTGGTAGGGGTTGCTCTGAGAAGGGAGGGGGCTTTGGCAGTTTGAACTTCGTGTTCCGTTTGCTCCTAATAAATGCCACGTCTTGAATTAACTGTTTAGTGTCATGGAACTGCTTTGCATTGACTGGCCTAAGACTAATTCCTTAGTCATATGCTAGTAGGCAGAGGGCATTTAACCCCTCGTTTCTCAAAACGTGGCGTTTTGAGGAATGTAATCTTTCGGGTATCAAAAAAGTAGATTTGGGCTGACTGCTGCTGATGCTGACTTGCTAACAAATAGGGCGTTTAAGATTTGGCGAAGCGAAACCTTCAGGACCAAATTTAGGCAACAGCAACCTTTCCCTCTCCCCCTCCCCATCTTTTTTAACCTTGAAAATTAAGTTCCAGTCCCTCTGCCTTCAGCTCAGTCCTAACAAAGAATACTGGGGGCATTTGGGAGGGGCTCGCCTTTTAGGGACCCTTTCTGATAGATCAAAGGCTACATTTCGAAGTCTTGAAGGTGTGGCTCTAATTTAACCCAGCCTAGAAAAATGCAACTCCCCTCCCCTATTTCCTAAGAGGGTGCTTGACCTTTGGCTGTGGTACTGCTTAGTTTTGTCTGCCCTTGCAGCCTCAGAACACCTGTGTTGGGCCCCACCTATAAAGAAGGCAAAGCAGCTATGGATCCTGTTAGAGGACACCACCCTTTTACCTGTTCGGTAGAATAACAGCAAAGGGCCAGCTTCTGCTGTTATGGACCTGCAACATGTCTGGTGTTGTGGAGGCTGATGTGCAGATGGCCTTGGGAACATGATCACTGATCTGACTTCAGCCACAGACGCCGGCATTTTGCAGTAAGCAATTGGCTAAGGGCCCTACGCAGTAGCCCTTTCCTCAGCCTTTTTCAATCTGTAGAGGCAGGAGCTTGGGTGAAACCTTGCTTTCTTCTTTTTTAATGTGCCTTTAAAAAAAAAAAGCCACAATGAACTCCAGGACAGGGGATAGTTTTCACATATAATGCATAAAGCATGTGTATTTGCCTAAAATCAGGCAAAAACCCTACATTGCTTCCCCACACAGCTTTTAAAATCTATTCATGTCCTGTCCCCCAGAAAAGGTGTGGGGATGGGGATGAGACCCTCCTAAGCTAGAGAAACTTTATTGGCAATCTGCAGCATTGGCTTCTATGACTTCTGTTTTCTTCTCTGCGTGCATAACAGTGGGTTCCATGCAGTGGTTGACTAGGAAAGAATGGAAAATAGAAGGACAGAGCTTGGGACAAATCTTAGCATAGAGAGTAAATCAATCTTCATATGTGAGCTTGTGGGGGTGGGGAGGGGGAAGAGCAGCTGGTCAGGACTAGTGAATTGGAGTTGGAGTTTGGTGATAGAGATTTGTTTGACCGTATCTTTCATGGCAAAAGACCAAAGGGTCCAATTTTCCTCCCCTCAAATGTCTGTGGCAGGTTTCCCTAGTGGTAACATGGAGGTATAAAAATTGATGCAAAATAATTCATAAATCCCATTGCCTCAACTCCCTGAAAATAGCAGCCACACTCCACACACCCAGGATCAGGTGTGCAGTCATAAAACACCAAATCCGTAAGATTCAAGCTGCCTCGGTAGTCATCTAGTCCAAACCCACATTTCACAAAGGGAGGAAATGGAAAGTTTGAGGCAGTTGGGGGTGTTTTTTGCTTTGCTTTGCTCAAGGTCATTAAGGCTTATAGGTCATATTTACCACGGTGGTAATGAGTTGATCAGAGCCTTAAAATGTACAGTAATTTCCAGATCCACAACCACCCCCACTGGGGTCAGACAGTTTATGCAAAATTCTGCACTAGCAGCTCCCCTACCTCATCTCTGAGAGAAGGGAAGCATGATTTATCAATGTCATTGGGACCAAGATGGCTAGATTCCATGTTGAGAGCAGATTTCCAGGGGTGACAAGAAGGAGGTAACACAAAGAAACTAGACATGTGAAGGGCAGAGAAGGAGGAGGAGGACTGGGGATATTAGCAAGGGATCGAGAAAGACTTAGAAAAATATTTCCAGCAGGCACTGCAGGGGTCAATGGTTCTTTGTCAAAGCAGTCTTGCCTTTCTCTAGCCCCCCCATGCTGGGATGGCACGTGCATTTGGGAGGCATAGCATGCTTGGCCCCAGCTTTGGGAGCCCCCTAGGGACTTGGTTGGACCTCTTTGATTAACTCCTGTTAGTGGGCTTACGCTTATGCATTCATGCCATTTCACCCCACCCAGGACAGCTATTGGGGTCTAATTTGAGTTTTGCCTTCTTTGTATCCTTCTCCCCCAACCTCAACCTGTGCACACTGCAGGTGTTTAATAAACAGTTACTGCTGTGGCTGCTGTGGTCATTATTTCTCTGGATCCCCCCCCCATCTACTGTGACTTCCTTTGAAAAGAGCTCTAAGATCCTAACTACCTCTGAAGCCCCTTGAACATTTTCTGTGGCTTCTCAGAGAAAGAGCAACCTCAGTTCTGCTTCAGGGGGTCAAAATGGCTATCCACCTTTAGTAATAGGCAAGACATTGTCTTCCTATTATAGGGTGATAGTGTTAAGATCCTAGGATTTTTTCTATCTTGTACAGAAGTATCTCATAAAAAGATTTCCTCTCTCACCTCCATTCCCACCCCCTTTTACAAATGGGTAAAGAAAATGCTTTGTGTTTGTTAAACTCAATAACCTTTGCTAGACACATAATTATTGTTAATTTGTTGGTTTTCTAGCTCTCTGAGGCCGGATTTTGTTTTATTTTATTTTATTTTTACCATTAGGGTCCATGACCACCAGTTGAGAATCCATTAAAGCTAGGTGCCGCATTGCAGATGCCAATGCAGATGCCAATAGCATCTGCTCCACTAGGGGGCTTGGTTGACTGAGGGGCCTTCATGGCCCCTCCTCTCTCTGAACACCACCCCCTAGATTGTGGCAAAATTTTTCTCTGCTTTTGACCAACGAGCATCCTCCATTTTATCCATTTCTGAAGAGTTTAGCCTGTCAGCCAAGCTGTTCCCCACTACTTTCTGGAGCTAGGCAGAACAGAGGTGGATGTATATACTGTACAAGTCAGGGCTGATGCCAGTCTGTCCAGGGTCCCAGCTGGAGTCATCATAGTCCTCATCCCCATTCTTCAAAGCAAAGTCATCTCATTTACAGCAAGCTATGATAAAGAACACACACACACACACACACACAGTGTATGCATACCATTCATAGATACTCTCTGCACACAAACAACTGCTATATCCGTAATGATAAGGCAAGGGCTTCATGACATGAGAGACACTGATGGCATTAGTTGGGCCTGTAAATCCTGCCCACCTCTAAGTTTATGAAACACTCTCATTTATAAGCACCAGCTTTGCTGCTGTGGTTTCAGAGATGCCAAAAAATTTTCTCCCCCAAAGGCTCTTCCCCAGGCACCTGCCTCAGGAGCAAAAGAGGAGTTGCCATGATAGCTAAGACCCAGAGTTCAAGCAGCTCTGAGAGGGCATGACTAATGGGAGGGCAAAAGAGAAACATTAATGGAAGGCTAATACATTGAGCCATTATCAGCCATCAACAGTTTATTGTGCATTAGTTTATGAGATTAACTCCAATCACTTAGCAGGAACCCAAAGGACTAGATTCCCAAACAGGTAAGTTTGGATGGGAGGAGATGATTAAGTAGATTCTTACTGGTTAGGGCATGGCCATGGGGGGAGGGGCTCCTCAGTCATGCCCAGAAGCATCTCGGGGAATGCCCCCAGACCAGAGCAGACTAAAGCATCTCCTCTAGGGAGCCCGGCCCTCTTCAAGGGCTCCTCTCTGCCTTTGCATTCTCCCTTAACTATCTTTCCTTCTGATAAGAATAACTACTCACCTTCTAGAATATTTAAGATGTGTAAAGCACTTTCCTGACAATAAGCCCATAAGGCAAGTGTTTCGATTAGTAGAAGTCCATTTTCAGATGAGGAAACCAGCTCTGAGAGGTTAAGTTACTTGTTCCCAGTCACACAGTGGGTAAATGTCAGATCCAAAATTCGAACCCAGGTCTCTCCACACCAGTGCTCCTTCCAGATACCATGCTGCCTTTGCAGGGCTTGGACCACCTTATAAATTAGCCATCTTCCAAAATGCAGAGTAAGGAGTAAGCCTTGGGGATGTTGGGCTCTGGTGATATGGACAAGTGTACAATGCAGCCAGCTCCCTAAGCCCTTTGTACAGCCCTTCCTCCCTTGGAACGGCTGACTGAGCTAGGCCAATAGCAGTAGCCCCCAAATCAGCATTGGCCACTAGGGGGCCACTCAAAGGAGTGGCCCAGACCAACCAGAAGGGCTGGCTAGATTCAAATGACTGTTAGAAAGTGGGAACTTGGGAGGCTACAGAATGGGGAGGGCTCCCGTCACAACAGAGTGGAGGTGGGAGAAAGACCAAGGCCGGCCGGAGGAAGGAGCACAAAATCGGATTTCATCTCCTTTCCCAAGCTCTTCCCCAGCAGGCTGGAGCAGCTTGGAATCAGTGTATTTGTCAGCTCTCCTGAGGTGAGGGCCATTAAACAGCCCCAGGGAGCCAGCTGCTTGGCTGGGCCAGTCAGGCCCCCTGCTTAGGCCCTTGCCTTAACTAAAGCTCCCGTTAGCACCTTCTGGTTCAGTCTTTGGCTAGCTCCCAGAGACCTGGAGAGGGACTTTAGCTTCTGGCCCGGTAGGACTTTTTGGCCATCTTAGCACCTGTTGAAAGAGTTTCACACTTGGAGGGCCTTGGACACAGAGAATGACAGCAGGGGCGCTCCTTCAAGGGGTATGTATCACTTGACATATTGATCTATTTGATCCTCAGAACGGCCCTGTGATGTAGCTGCCATTAATATCCCCATTTTACAAATGAGGAAACTGAGCCACAAGACAGTTAAGTGTCTGAGCCCAGATTCAAACTAGGCAGGTATGACACTGTCCACTAGAGCACCTGACTACCTTCACCTTCCTGGACCTTAGTCTCCTTCTCTGTAAAACAAGAGAGTTGGCCTGGATGACCCTTAAGGTTGTAACCAGCTCTGGATCCAGGCTCACTAGCACCCAGCCTTTTAGCCCCTCTCAGCTGCTTCTCCATTTCAGTTTTGTTGGGAACAACCCCTAACTCTTGTATTTCATTAATCCAAGAAAGGTCATAGAAAGCATTGTGCAAGGCACGACCATCCCTGCCCTTTAGGACATTATAATCGAATTGGGTGAGTTCAAACCAGTCTTACAAGAAGCATGTAGAACATCTGAGCCTGTTCCTAAAAGGCAAGCACAGGGGTTCTCAGGAACAAGAGAGGGCAGATTTCTTGGAGGTGGGGCCCTTGGAGGCAGGGTTGGGAGGACCTATTGAGTCAGGTGAGAGGGGATAGGAGGGCATCCCAGACAAGGAGAGCAGCAGGAACAGAGTCACAGAGGGGAGAACAAGCAAGGAGTGGGGAAGGCAGCCTAGTGTAATGTGAAGACTGCTGGCTTTAGGAATCAGGAGACCTGGCTTTTATTGCTGGCTCTGCCAGTAACTCTGCTGGTCAATGATCTCTAAGTGACCTCCTCAAGCTATGGCTCAATAAAGAGTTCCCCTGTTTTTCCCTCCCTCCCTCAAGTCAGATTCCTATACTTGCTGTCATTTGTGGGGTGTCAAAAAGGCTCTGCTTCCTCCTTTATAAAAGCTGACCCACACACTGAACTATGAAATTCCATAATTAGAGAGTTATTCCTTTAAGTTCAATTGTTGTAGTATCTCAGTGGGGCATAGTTGCCTAGGACTCAGGGTAACCTAGGTTCCAATCCTGCCTTAACATACTTACTAGCTGTTTGATCCTGAACAAGTCACTTGAGCACTTTGAGCCTCAGTCTTTCTTTTTTTTTGCTTTTTGGAGGGCAGTTGGGGTTAAGTAACTTGTCCAAGGTCACACGGCTAGGTTTTTATTTGTGTGTGCGTTAAGTGTCTGAGGTCGGATCAGAACTCAGGTCCTTCTGACTCCAGGGCCGACACTCTACTCACTGCGCCACCTAGCCACCCCAAGCCTCAGTCTTGTAATTTGTAAAATGGGAGGTGGGAATAGCCTTATAGGGTCTTTGTAAGGATCAAATTAAATAATGTCTGGAAAGTGCTTTATAAGCCTCAGATAAGTATAGAAAAGTGAGTTGTTGCTATTATTATTTTAAGGTACAAAGCTATCTAAAGTATTTATTCTGAGGAGCTTGTTCACCTGCTTAGCCCCTGGGTCTCTTGTCCCCATCAGGGCACAGGGAGACTCAAAGGGCAGAAGACAAGTTTTGCCTACTTCCCACTTTTCTATGGGCATCATTGGGTGAATAATGAAGTTTTAGGTCACTGGATGGCAAGATGATTGACACCAGAAAGGGGGTGAGGACATCCAGCCTCTGTTCCTGATTAGATGCAAAGGAGGATTGAAAAGGCAGCTTGCCATTTCCTAGAGATGGTTAAGAGAGATCAAGGAGACAGCAGGGGACAACCCAGAGAGGTGGGGGAAGAGAGAGACAGAGAGAGCAAGGAGACAGCAGGGGGGGACCCAGAGAGGTGAGGGGGGAGAGACAGACAGACACAGATATGGGAGACACACAGAGAGAGACAAAGAAAGAAGGAAATAGAGAGGGGGAAAGAGGGAGGGAGGGAGAGAGAGGAGCAGAAAGAGTCTAATGCAAAGGAATATGGAGTAAAGCCTGTTTGTAACTGGGGGCACACATTTGGCTCTCAGGCCTTCCAATGCCCAACTGTGTTTTCCACTTCCCAAATACAGGGCCGTTTCACCAATGACTACTCCTTCCAGTGCTGTTCACTGTAGGGAGCCCTGCTACCAACACAGAGAGCTCCCTGGCTCCTGCTGGGGATAGTGGCATTGGCCCCATTTGGCAGGTGAAGTAAGTGACTTGGAAGTTAAGTCCCCTTGCCTCTGACAGTGACTCCCATGCCAGTCACTCCGGGGGGCCCTTTTCTCAGCCTTTACAATCCTCTTTTGCATCTAATCAGGAACAGAGGCTGGATGTCCTCACCCCATTTCTGGTGTGAGTCATTTTGTCATACAGTCACCTAAAACTTCATCATTCACCCAATTTCTGAGGAGCAAGAGCCAAGGGCAAGCAGCATGCTTTCTCCCCTAATCCCCCTTCCACAAAGTAACCCTTAAGAGTCCCATTGCTTTTGTCCTCAAGGGCACAAGAGGGGCCCTGGATTTGGGGCTCACAAGACCTGACTTTAAAAACTGACTCTGTCATTTAGTACCTGTGTGACCATGAGCAAGTCTCTTTGTCTGGGCCTCAGTTTACCCATCTATAGGATAAAGGAGTTGGAATAAATGACCCTCTCTCTCCCTACCTCTTTTCCCTTTCTCTATTCCCCTCTTTCTAGCTCTAGGTAATAACTCACATTTATATCATGCTTTAAATTTGGCCAAGAACTTTATATGTTACAGCTTTTGATTCTCAGGCCAACCCTGGGAAGCAAGTGCTCTTAGCATCTTCACTTTACAGGTGAAGAAAGTGAGCCTGCGGGAGGTGGAGGCAGAATTTGGGAGCCAGCCCTAGCTGCCTCACTCCAGACAATTCCATGCACAAATTCATTCTCTGATTTTGCAATGGGCATTTAAACTGTCCGTGAGCAGAAAGGGAGGTGGGATGACACAGTGGAAAAGCTCACCTCTGCCACCAACTAGAGCAAATCCCTCCTGAGGAAGGACCTTGAGCAGGGCTCTAGGGTAACTGGCAGAGCCTGGATGGCTCTCTGACCATCCAGTACATTTGAAGGCTTGGGTGTTATACCATCTCCTTAAATGACTTCATAGTGGGCTTAGGAATCATGGTTAATGTTTAGAATCCAGGGCTTTCTGATACCAATGGGGTGAAGGGGGTCCCTTTTACCTTTTAGTAACTGTGTGACACAGATTTTCCAATACAATCCCAATTTCAAGAAAAGAAAGCAAAAAATTAATAAGACTTTGACAAAGAAGTGTCCTTTGTCAGACCTTGATTTTGTTTAAACAATATGGTCGCCATGTTAGTCCCTGGTTATGTCAAATACTGTTTTCTGTGATTCAGTCACTAGGGGGCAACGTCATATGAATTAGAGACAGACAAGGATCTCCTCAGTAAAGGTTAAATGGTATTAAATCTGGGCCTCCTGGCACTGTGACCTTAAACCTTTATCTCACATTCCAAGTTCCACCACAGAAATTATTAGACTATCCATTGATATTTTAAATCTATGTTGTTAACAGTGGGCTACCATCCTACTATTGCCAAGTAACATACTTATATTTTAGCAGGGGCTGAAGTCATGGTAAGCCAAGTCACCAAGGCAAACTTTTTGCAAAACATTTTATAGTCTAATCTGATCTAGAGAAATGGCTTCTATTTTTGACAGGAAAACCTCAAACTTTTAAGAAACTCTTATGACTCAGTATCTTCTCAGTCACAAATATTGGGCTGCCTACCTTTACCAATGCATCTACATCCCTATGTAGGATAAAATGACCAAACACAGGGTTTGATGGTACACTTCTAGGTCTTGTGTTTGGATCCTGGTTGCCCAGAAGTCCTAAGAAAATGTTCAGATTGAGTACTTGCTCTATCCAGAAGCAACTCAAACATGGAAGAGGGAGAGCTAAAGAGCACAAAGGACAAAAAGGAAAAAAAAAGAAAGATGGCAGAGCCCAAGGAGTGAGGTCGAAAAAAAATAGGTGTTTACTCTATAGCCAGATGTTGAAAGTGACTGTAGTTTCGAAAATGTCCTTGAAATAGAAATACATATACACCATGTGTCTAAATAGCTAAATCCTCTTTGTTCCTGCCATAGGAGCAGAAATCTACCCCTCAGTGATTACCTGGGGGGTAATCTTACCTGTCTTCCAGTTCCTTCCTGAACAATATGCTCTCCCTCCCTCTATCTCTCTGTCTCTTTCTTTTTTCTCCCCCCCCCCAGCTTTGCCCATTCCTCCCTCTCTCCTCCTTCCCTCTCCTCTCCCTCTGGGCCTCTCTCTTTGCCCCTTCTTTCTGACTTTAAACCTCTTTCCCTGTTTCTGTCTTTCTGTCTTTTTCTCCTCTCCTTATTTCTCCTTCCTCCACCCCCCCAACTCTTCCTTCTTCTCTCCTCCTTCCCTCCTTTCTTTCTGCTTCCCTTTTGACGATTCTGACTGTCTCTATTTCTTTTTTTTCTCTTCCCTCTCTGCGCCTTTTCCTTCTTCCCTTTGCCTCTCTCTCCCCACTTTCTTTGACTTCTCTCTCTTTCTCTATTTCTAGCTTTCTCTGTCTCTCTATTTCTTCTCTCCTTTTTGCTCTTCTCTCTACCTTTTTTCCCTCCATCTCTTTCTGCCCCACTTCTTCAAGGGAACAAGGGTTCCCTCTGATACATCAGCCTCTCTCTTCCCTCCCTCTTTCTTTGTCTCTTTCTCTCTGCCTCCCTTTCTCTGTCTCTCTCTTTCTCCCTCCCTTTCCCTCCCTCCATCTCCTTTCTTTCTGCTTCTCTCTTGCTGATTCTGACACTGTTTCTTTTTCTTCTCTCATCTTTTCTCCACTCTCTTCCCTTTCATCCCCCATCTCTCCACCACCGATCTCTCCTTTCCCTCTCCCTCTGCCTCACCTCTCTCCCTTTATCTCTCTGCCCGTTTCTCTTCTTCCTCCCCCATCTGTCTTTCTGTCTCTTTGCCCTCTTTTCTCCCTCCCTTCTCTCTCCTCCCTCCCCATCCCCCTCTGCAATTCTTCTCCACAACTCTCCCCCCCAACATACAGCCTGTATATGGGAGATTTGATAGAGTGTGAGATCAATTTTATGGCAATGATTCTCTCAGACCCATGGTGTTAAGTATCTGAAATGTAATTTTTTTCTCTTTGATTATAGATTATGGTAATTAACAGAAATCCAACTAAAGGTTCCAGTGCAAATGTGTGTTAGACTTAGCTAAGCTGCTTCAAACAAACCCTGTCACAGAGTTCTAAGGTCCTGAGCTGTGGGGGATCTACCCCCATAGTTGTTTGTGTCAGAAGACCCCTGTGGTCATTTTTGTCCTGACTAGACACGGTCTGGCTAAAGGGTTGATGCTCTTTGGTAAAATAGTAAATTTCAGTATAGAAGAATTGATCTCAGAACACAGAACTGGCAAACTATAACCACCACTGCCATTGAGACATGCTAGGCCATTTCAGCATTCCAGTTTCTTGCTTCTTTATTCTTTTGGGAGATTTCTTGCAGGATCGTGGATCTGGAGCCAGAAGGGACCTTTAAAGGTCATTGAGTTCAACTCCTTTAATTTGTAGAAAAACTTTGACCTGGAGTCAGAAGTTAATTGAGTTGCCCACAGTTTTTGCAGTAGTAAACACCAGAGACAAGATTCAAACCCAAGTCCTCTGACCCCAAATCCAACACTTTTTTGTAGCATTCAAGCTGCCTCCTGAGGAAAGTTGGTTTGATTAATAAAAGGATTTGTTCTGTGAAGTTTGGATTCAGTCAAAGGGCCACATTTGAGGACTTAGAGGGCCATATGTGGCCTCGGGCCACAGGTTCCCCACCCCTTCTCTAACTTAAGAAAACCTTTTAGATTCCTTCCTCGAGGGAGGGTGTTGAAGCAGGGGCCGCTACAAACTTGGAACTCAAAGGGCAGTGAGAGACATCTTGTCCTCCTTCCTTCCCCTATTCCTTTCTTTCCCTTTCTACTTGATCTTTCTCTCTACATGATACCCTGTCTTCTTATCTATGTCCCTCTCCTCCTCCAGCTCCCCATTTTTCTCTGTTAAGAGACCTCTATGTAGTAGCCAGACCCATTCCATCCTATTCTTCATCATTCTACCCAAGAACATCAAAACTTCAGGAATAGAAGACATTGGACAGGAATAACAACTCTTTGGCAATTTCTTCTAGCCTGTGCCTGATTGCATTGAGAACTCAATTTTGCAGAAATGTTCATTTTCCATGTATGAATCCACAATGTAATTTCTCCTAAATAAGATTCAAAGTTATCCTGACACTCACATGCCAAAGTGTTTAAACCTTGTGGTTCTCTAGTCCTTCCACTGAAGATTAGGGAATGGCCCCTTCCCTTTGGAATTCCTTGACAGGATTCTTGATTTGCCTCTTCTGGCTTCTTAGGAGATAGCACCGTGTTGCAGCCCTGGGAAAGTATGGGTTTCTGGATAGTCTGGGAGGGTTACTTCTCTTTGATTGTAACTCTTGCTGTTTAAGTAAAATGATCAGAGGAGCCGTAATGACCGTTGTAAGGGTACATATTGTAACTGTGAATTAAAGTGCAATTGTTGGAAAGGTTGATGAATTTTAAGCACATGTGGGAGAATGATTACCATAGGCTGAATAACAAGAGACCACTTGGGTACCGAGGAACAAAGACTTTCTGGCATAGCTAATGTCAGTCCTTTGAGTCAAAACATTGACGACCCTGCTAAGATGCAGATGTGATTTGGGAAGGCTAAGACACAAAGCCATTATCAGTTATTAATGCCTCAGCTTGAATTTGTTTATTATAGAGCTGTGTCTCAGTTATCTCTGAGGAAGTGGGACACTGGAGAGGAGGTAAGTCTTGAGTTTGCATGAGTGCCTCCTGTTTGGGAAAGAGTGAGAGCCTGGGTCCTGTGGGGTAGGACAGCAGCAACAGCCGTCATATGATGGGGGAAGTGCCAATAGAAAGAAATAACACAAAAAAGGGGTGGGAGGCAAGGACTAACATCACCTACTACACGATTCAGCTGCACTTCATCCAAAGTGTGCACATATCTTCCAGTCTCTTCTCCACAGCCTAGCTGACCAGATCGATCAAGGTGAGTGGATTGTGTACAGACTTGTAAACACAAGTAGTGGGTGTATTGTGATACTACTGCAGCTACTTGTGAAAGCCACACATTGACATCTATCTTATTACTTTATGACTATTCAGTTGGTATGAATGTGTTTTAATTAGCACCTGACATAGTGGTAGCCCTTTGGAAAAGCAGGTTTTCAGTGTAACTGCAAAATTAGCTGTTGTCTCCCTTCCACTCACCCATCACCATTTATACTACACACTCTCATTATGGACTCCCTCCTTGAGCGGCCCCATTTTTCCTTTCGTTCACCAAGAACGGTACTTTATAAAATGGCGAGGCAAAAGCAAACCAAAAACTGTAACAAATGTGAATGCAGAAAGGAATGTTTAAAATAGATGACCTTCAGAGTCCTGCACAACAAGGGAGTATCATGGTGAGAAAAGAATAGGTTCACCTACCAAAGCAGTCTGAATTTTCACAGGGGACACCTGAAGAAAAGCAAGGAAGGGGGTGAATACAGATATGAGAAGGCCATGAATGTAGGTAGAGAGTAGAGTGGGGAAGGTTTAGTGAACTGGATTGCTTCCCCAAACAGATGGCTTTAGAGAGGCAAAGAAGAGAAAGATACTAAGCTGTTTGTGTTACAGACAGAAGCAATCACTGAAGTTAAGATGGCAAAATAAAGAACTACCAGCAAGGGCTAGATCTAGAGAGCACATTAAGCTGTTTGAAGTTAGAAGAAGACATCCAAGTAGAAGGCAGAGATGGGGTGGGGTGGCGGAGTGAAGGAGTTTGTATGCAGTTTGTATCTTGGACAGACTATGAGGAAAACCACGAGGTCACCCCAAAGATTGGACACAGCTGTATAAATAATAAGAGAGCAGGAATTTGGCCCCAGTAAATAAAAGAAAAGATGCACACGTAAGGCTTATTTCCTAATTACAACATAACCAGGCAAAGAAATTAAATGGGCATGCCTTAGTTCCATCCCTTAATGCCCTGCTACAAAGAAAGGGAGGGAATGAAACGAGCAACCTTTTTAAAATAGCTAAGCAAAATAGGGTACTATTTTGCTAATACTAATACTAGCACTAATCAGTACTAGCCCTGGTATTCACAAGCAGTCAAGTATATTGGATGATATTTCAGAAGCACATTTATCTGGGAACACTGGGCAAATCACTTCACAGGACCTCAGATATAATACTAGTAATATCTGGAAAGCATTAAATTTAAAAGATATTTTCCAAAGGGAGGGTAGAGAATAAGGAGGAAGGAAAGGAAGAGGCAATGAAAGATAGAAAGAAGAAGGGAAAAAAAAGGAAAAACACAAAAGGAAGGAAAGAATGAAGAGAGAGAAAAAATAAAATAGGGGAGGATGGAATGATGAAATGAGAGAAGAAAGAAGAAATGACAGGAAAGGGAAGGAAAGGGAAAGGAAAGGGAAAGGAAAGGGAAAGGAAAGGGAAAGGAAAGGGAAAGGAAAAGGAAAGGGAAAGGAAAGGGAAAGGAAAAGGAAACCAGCCCTGAGTGTGAATCCATCCTTGAACCCTTACCAGCTGTGTGTCCCTAGGCAAGTCACTTAAATTCTCTGAGCCTTCATTTCACCATCTATAAATTGAGGATAGTCATGCCTATAACAGTTTAGTCAAGGGGTAGTGTGGGTATCAATTTGAAGTTATTTATAGGAGTCACTTTACAAACTCTGTCATGCTACAGAAGCACCTAGTAGTCCAATCATCCATCCAAATACTTGCCCTGAGGATAGCTGTATGATGTTGGCTAGGTCATTTCACCAAGCTAGTCCCCAGTTTCTCTGTAATGTGACAAGGTTGGACTAAGTGGCCCCTAAGGTCCCCTCCAGCTCTGTTAACCTCCTTGAATCCCTCTTCCACATAAGAACCATGTCCCCCACTCAAACCTTCTCATTTCTCCACTAAATCTCCCCAGTTTCTTCATCATATGGCTCCCAATCCTTTGTGCAGCACTTGAGCATAATGCTAAATTTAATTAATCTAAACTTTATAGTTCAAACACTTTGCAGCTGCATTCTAGTTACAACTGATTATAGGAGAGATGCTCAACCAGTCCCAAACCATTTGGGAGGTTAATAGACTGATGGGTGTTTTTAATGCTTGATGGAGCTTTGGAGAGTTGAGAGATCCTGGCCTTGGGACCTGTTCTATAAACAAATGGTTGGAGAAATATGGTGCTTAGTAGCCTAGAGCCCAGGGGGCATCAGCCCACCATATCAACCAGCTAAAGCAAAGGCGTTCACTAGTTGTGTTGTGCAGGGGCCAAATGCTTTGCATTCCTGACTCGAGTGGGCACAGCTTCACTGGTTTTCATCCTCAAAGCAGAGAACCCTGGTTAATTTGGACTTGGAATCAGTGAGTTTTAGCATGAGAGGACCCTTGACCAGCTTGGCCCCTTGCTTTAGAGTTGAAACCCAGAGGCTTCTGACCCAGAGTGACTTGAGCAAGGTCACACAACTAATTAATGACCAAGCCAGGAGAAGAAGGCAATTCTCCCAAATACCAGACTGACACACTCCTCTGCAAGGCCAGTTTCATTCAGATATTCACCATAATGTTCCAATGAGACAAGTCATTGTGGGAAATGTTTTGTAGAAGGATATAAGCTAGAGGGTTGTATTTGGTTTTGTTTCCTCCCAATGATAGAGCCTCCTGACTGAGACAGAGAGCTTCTAGGGCTCCCCAGAGGCCAGTCAGACAATGGGCCATGTGGGAAGAGTACCTCATTTTACATAGCATAGTGAAGCTAAAGCCAGATGTTGAGACAGGAAACCATGTATTCCAATCCTGATCCTGACACTTACTGATGGACTGACCCTAGGAAAGTTGCTTTACTTCTCTGTGACTCAGTTTTCCTTATCTGTAAGATGAAGTTAAGAGATCTGGCTCTGTCTCAAAGCACAAACCAAGTGACTTGCCCAAGGTCACCTAACCAATTAGTGCCCAAGCAAAACCTAGACCCCAGGTCTTTTGAACCTCAGACTCTGTCCATTGCCCTTCCTTTGCTGCTACCAAGCCCTATGCATATGGTAAATCCTTTCTATAAAAACTGGGAATTTAAGTGAAAATGTTTCATCCCTGGAGAAGCATATCCTGCCTGTGGGGATTTATAGAGAAAGATTCATAACATTGTGTTTCAGGGAAGTGATTTGTGGCCTAGTGGGTCCTTTTATTATAGTTTTGTGTCTGCTTTTCAATTCCTTCTAAGATGATTACAAAGTATAGGTTGTCAGGCATACGTATGGCTTAGAATTTGAGCAAGATATATTGGAAGAGTGAGTGGAAAGGCGAAGTGACTGAAGCCCAGGAGCTCCCTGTTCCCTTCTCTTAAAATCATGCTCATTAAATGGATATGAGAATTGGGGATTATTCACCACTCTGGTGGTTGATGGATTTACCTGTGTTGCATCATGCTTCCGCAATGCTCCCTGGGTCTTTGCTTAGAAATGGGCCAAAGCACATAGAGGCTGACTCTGAAATGAAGGATGAAAATCAGTCCTAGATTTAAAGGAAGGCACCTCAGAGGTCATCGAATCCAACCCCCTCATCTTATAGAGATGGAACCAGAGGCCTATGGAAATGAACTGATTTGCTCAAGGTCACCCAGGTAGCATCAGACAGAATTTGGCTACCAAATGCTCTGCATACTATCCATCTTGCATTCTTTTCTCCCCCTTCCCTTCTTGGTAGCTCCCTTGTACACCTCCCCACCATTCACTTCCTTTCTTTTCTCCCTTAAAACTTCCACAAATTAGCGCCATTGATTAGAGGAAATGTTGACCAGCATCATAAGATCACAGATTTAAAGCTGGAAGGAACTGCAGGAGCCACTGAGTTCCACCCTCTCCCTTTATAGGAGAGGACACTGATGCAGAGACATTACGAGATTGGTCAAGGGTCACCCAGGCAGTAGGTGAAAGACCATAGGATCACAGACCAAGAACTGCTCATTCCAAGTCCGTCCATGTTGAGATGAGGAGTCTGGGGCCCAGAAAGGTTAAAGTGATCTGCTCAAAACCACACAGCTAGGAAGTATCTATCGCAGGATTCAAATACAAATCTGTCTAAGTCCAAGTCCAGAGCCCAGGTTGACTGCTGTGTGGCCAGAGATGAAGCGCTGTACACCTCTGGTCTGGGGAACAAACCCCCTCAGCTCTGCTCCAATGCCCCCATCTTCTCCCAACGGATTCGCCTCTATCCAAAGACCCTGGAGCTGGTGCCTCAAAAGCAAAGTTAGCATAACGCTGGGCTTACCATGGCAATCTGGTGAAAGATCCTTGCTTTTGAAGAAAGCAGACGTGTTCCCAGATTGGAGACTTGTAATAAGCTCTCTGGAATTCATCAGTTTGCTCAGAGCTATTGTGGTTCTCCCTTTTATCCAAAATGGTAAAGTAGTGTATCCCCATGGTCTTTAAGGCCTAAGATGGGAAGGGGGTGGGAGGATAGGCTGACCTGAAGAATTCACAAAGGAAAATTTAACTCTTGGAGTTGAGTTCTGACTTAAGCACTCCCACTTCCCCTCAATAAATAGATACTTATGTGAATCCTGATACTTTGTGCTGGGCCAAATCTCTCCAGGAATGTTCCTTGGGAACGACAAAAGCCCTGCATGATAAGAAAGGGAAGTGGTTTTCAAAAGAGCACTTTAGGCAGCAGGGAGCAATTTGCCACTGGATTTTGTACACACAGTTGCATGCCTAATTGAGCATGAAATGACATGTATAAAAACATCAGACATTCAGAAGGGTTGGTATGTAGACTGACACTCTGGTCACCACCCATCTGATCATGGACATGACTGTCCTGTACAGTACAAAATATGTCTGCCTTGCTTGGGGACAGAGCCCGTGAAGAGTTTGGGAGCAGACTCTTCACTGACCCCTCACAGGGGGCCTGACTACTTAGTATCCCAGATGAAAGACTACCTGGCATACGGTAGTTGGTCTCTGTGTGGCCATAGAATAAGCTTTCTGTTGCTTTGAATCCCAATCACCATCTGAATTCATTATAACACAGGCATGAATCCTCCTATGTCTACTGAGTATGGAATACTGGACTAGGTGACCCCTAAGGCCTACCAGATAGGTGACCCCCCACTTTATGGTTATAAAAGCCTTTGGTTTCTCATCCTAAAATTGGGGACCTGAAGTTCCATGTTTAAATATCCTACTTCCATCCCCATTTACTCTCAGTGCCCAGCTTTGGTAAGATTTGACAGATTTGGAGTCAGAATAGTTGAGTTTGAGACCTCACTTGACTGTCCTGGGGCAATCCTCTCAGGACCTCAGTTTCTTCCTCATCTGGAAAATGTGGGAGTTGTAGTAAATAGCCAATGAGGCTCTTTCTGACTCTAAATGTGGAGTCCTGTGATTGTCCTCACTGACTCTGAGTGGCATATTTATCTCTTGGAGGTGTGACTGTAAAGCAATGAGGCAGTTTTTTCAATGAAAACCCCAGAGTTTATACATTCAAATGAGTGACATCCCTCAAAGCCTGGAGAGACTTGGTCCTGAGCCCAAACATGCTCCTGGTGCTCATGGGAATTCAGAGCCATGTGATGAACTGCACAGGAAAAGCAGGCCCATTCTACAGGTTGACAAAAATAATGCCTGAACCCTAAGATTAGATTCTTGTGGAAATTTAAGAGAATATGTTGGGCTTGAGTGACTAGGAGAGAATGTTGGCGTCATTAGCAGAAGTCAGGAAGATAGAAGGATGATGGCTGTGGTTGGTGAGAGGGGGTGAAGGGTGGAGGGAAGGAGGTATAAATGATGAGTCATGTGTAGGACATGCTAAATTTGAAGTCCTAGTGAGACTTTCAAGTTGAAGTGCTCAGTTAGAATTTAGAAATTCAGGTTGGGGGCTCAGGAAGGGCACAGTATGAATATTTCTGAAACCTATGCTTGAGTGATATAATGACAGCTATTAATAAGGTCCTTAAACAAAAAGTTTGTTAGCAAGAGAGTCCTCATGCCTTCTTTACTCCAGATAGATCAATAATAGCTACCCTTTAATGTTTTGAGAGAAAGAGAGAAGGAAACTTTGTTTATGCCACACAACAATCCTGTGAGGTAAGCCCTAATATTACCAGTTTTAAATATGAGGAGATGTAAATGACTTGCCTAGTATCACATAGCTACTAAGGCTCAAAGGCGGGCTTTGAATTTAGATCTTCTTGATTTCCTGGTCCAGCACTTTTTGTTTTCTGGTACCATGCTGCCTCACCTCAGAGTCCAGCATGATAGGAAATATTAACCCCTGTAGCAGTGACTTAACATCATTCAACAGTTTAAGACTTCAACGAATCGATTATTTTTTTCAACATCTCTTATGTACTCTCCCAAATTGCCTAGTCTTGGTCTTCAAATGAAAGGCTGACTGTCTTTTGCAGAATTCATACCTGAAAATTTTTTAGCTTGGTAGGGCCTGCCAGAGCCTATACTTAACTGGCATAGCCTTCATGAACACAGGGCTTTGACATATGAGTCAGTGTTACTATCCACAGATTGGCTGGCTCAAAGTTTATCCCCAAAGAATAAAAATTATACCCAGTTAAAGTCTGCTATTGCAACCTAAAATGTGGGTACTAATGCTGACCTCTTAATACCAGGTTCATGAATTGGTTCATCCGTATTAGGTAACCTTATGCAGTCTAGATTTTCTACGAGTTTCAATAAGCTCTTGTAACATTTAGTACACTATGTATTGGATTAGACTGGCTGTACTTAACTTGTCAAAATTTCCTTACCATCTCAGGCTGGTTGACTGCTATTCAAAGTTTCTACCAGTAGATGGTAGCATTACTTAATATAGCCCTCTGGAGAGGAAACTATAATCTCACATTTATAGAGCTCTTCTAAGATTTATAAAATGCCTTCCTCAGAACAACATTAACAATCACATCCATTTTCAAAATGATAATTTTTCTTTAAAAACTCTACTTTTGATAAAAATCAATTTGAATTAAATACTGAACCATATGACAAATGATTAAAGAAATAACATAGCAAGAATTTAAACAAATAATAATCCATGTACTTTTGTTGTGCTTTCTATCTTATTAATAAGCACATTATAGTCTTTACTACTATTCTGAAACAAGTTTTACAGTACTCCTGATTTAAAACTATGACTTATACTGAGTCACATAGAAGACAGTATAGACTGTCTTCTAGTCCTAGGCACCACTAACTGAAGCTATTTCACTTAATCAGCAGGCTGCATTGGGAAGATGCAGATGTCCAAGCTATCTGTGAGTCTGAATAACTTAGGCACTATATCATTTAGGCTCTTAACTGATTGTTTAGATTCTCTCTCTCTAAAAGCTGGTTTCATCTAAAGGAATGGGGGGCAGGGGAATTAGAGAAACCTCTTTTGAGTTTCTCTCTTTTTTCCTATCATACTGACAATTACAAGAAGGAATACGGTAATATAACCCCTACCCCTTGAATCCAATGATTATTTGCTATTTAAGAGGGAAATAGGCTTGTTGGAGATATACATTGGGTTCTGCCAAGTGATCATGTGACAAAAACTATCTAGTACCTTAACCTACCTCATTAGGAAAGCTAAGAAAATCTTCATAACAGTGGATCAGTACAACTGTTGGCATATATCAATGTAGCTTTCTACAGTCAGCCTCTTTCTTAAAGAATATGTCTTAAAAAAGAACCACTTTTTCCTTTGTGTATTATGCATTAGGATCCATGAAAGGTTGATACAAGGGGACTAGACAGAATGAGAGACTGGACCTGGTTAAGATAGCAGCCCAGGAAGACCACAGAAGCAGATACTGGAGGAAGTTTGGATAGGTGCATATGACATTAGGGGAGTGGCTGTAGGAAATTCTTAGAGGTTTGAGCAATCAAGTTGTCAGTGTCAGGGAAGTCTACATATAGGGTGTAGACAGGCAGAGCACAGCATAAAGATAATTGGCAATAGGCAGGTATTTAGCCAGCTAACACCAAGAAAAGCTGGCAAAGAGCTGTTGTTCAAGACAGGACTCTAGTGTGTAATAAGATTCTTGAAAGCAAGTCGAGGGTCTTAGTACCAGGAGAATTGGTTAATGGGCAGAGAACTAAGGTAGAGGGATTAAACTAATGAAACCAAGGCATGCAGTCAGAATAGGACTGATTTTGCAAGTCTGACTTGATCTGAACCATCTATTTTTAGTGGCGTACTTTGGTCATAAGGCATGGGATTAAGCCTGGAGGTGGAGGTTAAGTAGTCCCAACTGGATGGAAATAGGGCCAGAGAGCAAGGACAATAATTCTACATGCTAAATCACCACTCATCACTTTTGTGTTATTTCCACCAAAATGTCCGTTACTTGCAGAATATTCTCCACTTGCACCATTGATCTGCTGCAGTTCTCCATTTTCACTACGAGATGTCACTTGTATTTTCATTAGCTTCACTTGAGCAGCCTTGCTCTGATGCTGGCTAGCATCCAGCTGTTAGCTCTATACCCTTATTCTTATGGAAGGATTTCAAGAGATTGTTCAAATATAGATCCACATTTCTTAAAAATTATTTTTGTTTATTTTTCTTACTGGACCTGTGATTTTTTGGGGTATAAGAAACTCTCTCTAAGGAAATTTCATCTACCAGTGCAGATCGGTACCACTGCTACAACTGGTAATCTTAGAGAGTTGTTTGCTTTTATTATAACATTAATATTTAATATTAACACTATTAATAATCCAATGCATATTCCATTATATAATATTAATAACATTATTCATTAAATATCCATTTGTATTCTTTATGATCATTTAGGTCAACAAGCCACTTAAATGCCTACTGTGTGCAAGACCACATACTAGATGCTGAGGATGCAAGTATTAACAGACAACAGTCCTTACCCTCAAGGAATACACAATTTAATAGAAATAGAATTGATGCTATAAAAAACAATGACATAATTTTCAGAGCAGATAATACAAATAACTGAAACAATACTCACTTGGGAGCCTAAGAGAATTATTTCTTAGGCTATTATCTTTAGTATTCCCTCAAAAATATATTAGTACTTTCCAATGTTAAGTTCTGCAGGTTAAGTTGTTAGCATTTCCTAGTCATACTCTGCTCAGCTATACATTTGTCACACCACAAGGGTCAAAAAAAGCATTATTTCACTACCCAAACACTCTTTTGGGAGGTATCCTTACTGACTTTAAAGCAGCATTCAAGCCTGGCTCTGGATAACTCCACTTCCCTACTACAACTTCCTGAAAAATATGGCTGATTTCTGCTTCTTGCATTCTCCAACAGCAAAAGTTTTGAGGTCTGGGTTAAATATATTCTAGACTGTTCGAAATCTATTCATTAATGATGTCTGCTGCAGTCCAACAGCAGAAGCAAGTTTTTCCTTATTGACTATTCCCAGTCCCTATTGGAGAATATGCTACGCTGTACTGTCACACCATACCTTGACTAAGAAAATTGTTCCTTGAGTTGACAGGTCACCAATGTCACCCCCCTTCATGTATATAACCATCATAGGTAGATATCAATGTGTTTTTTCTACGACTCCAGTTACAAAGATTATGACATTCTCTGTCTCTGAAAAAAAGCTTATAGAAAATGGCAACCGAAATTATGCTAATCCTCAATTGTGTGCGTGTGTGTGCGCACACACGCGCACGTTTCCACTCATCTCCTTTGAAGTTAGGACAAGTAAAAATCAACTTCATAATAATGTAGGAGAGATTTGAGTATACAACGAATTTCTCATGTTAATGACTGGTAAATCTAAGCAGCTTCTAGAGAGCAACCATAGGATCTCTCCCTCTGAGCATCTTTTGGCTAAGTTAATTTATTTGCATTTCTGCTAGAAGGCAAGAAGAGGAACTGCATGCCCGTCTAGACACTTTTTCTGTATGATAGTTATGTTTCTGCCTACCTCTTCATTCACTCGTGAAATTCTAGAGTACCCAAATTACCTGGAGTTCTTTGAAATATATTTGCCTAGAGTCTTGTGAAGCTGAATAAGAGGACTTTAAACTGAAAATGGAGCAGGAGGGAGAAAACCACTCACATAAGACTGCTAGGTGTAGCATAAGATTAAGAATAGCAATATAGAAGACCAGTAATTCGGAGGAAATATGCCCTCAGAAGAGAGCCAGCAATAAAACGCATGGCCTCAGATAGCCATACACAGATAAACAAAGAAGGACTAATAAAAACAGAATGAACCAGAGAGCTTACAAATGGAGGCAAATTTGATCTCAAAGGTATCACTGCAAGTAGGAGGTATGAATCTGATGTTTTGCTTATGACTCTAGAAACAGAGGGGGTGGTGGAATAACACTATGTGAGAAAATACAGGACTTGGATTATAGACAGCATTTTCGTGATGTACGACAGAAGAACCTAGAGTATGTGTAGAGGAGGGTGCCCAGGATGTCAAGAGAATCAAAAACCATGCTCAATGAGAAATAGTTCGAGGAATTATGTGCAGAGAAAATACTTAGGGGCACTTTGATGACTTCCTCCAAGTATTTGAAAGATTATTATATAAAAGAGTGATTCAACTTATTCTGCTTTGTTGTCCTAGCCAATAGAGCCACAACCAAATAATGGGAAGTTGGATAGAAGCAAATGTTGATTTGCTACAAATGAGAGTTTCTTAATTATTAGAACTGGCCCCAAATGTAGAACGGATGTCTTTCCAGTGAGGACATAAATTAGCACTTCTTGGGAAAATTTTCAGGGGATCCCTGTTCAGGTACCAGTTAGACTAGAGGGCTTCTGAGATTTGGAGATGCTATCACACCTATTAAAATAATTCCAAAAGTCTATTGTGGGGGGGGGGGGGGACCAACACTGGCGGTAGGAGGAAGATGATGCATATGATGCTATAACTTTCTATAAGGAAAGCTATTCTTCAGTGATTTTCAATACCACTTCTTTTCATCCTTAACAACTGTATGAGACTATTAACTTTATTCCATCACAGAACCAGGGATGACATTGTCCTTATGCTATTCCAAATTGTCTCAATGAGACTGTTCCACCACTTAATGCAATACATATGTGTTGGTATATTCTTTAGAGTCAGGCTCCTTGGCTCCATTTTAGTCCTACCAAAACATCAAAATCTTACCTCTTTGATGTATTTTTTCTTCCTGTGATTGAAAAGACATTTCATATACCAATGGATGTGTCTTTTGGGGATCTTAACAGAAAAAAATCTTTTGAAAGGAAAAAATAAGCAAGCATATAGAGACTCTGGGTTGGATAGCAGAGAATGTCTTCATCACCCAAAGAGACACATTCTCCTAAAAAAGTGTGGGGGGAGTAGTTATGTGATATTTGTCATTGCTTAATGGAATCAGATTTATAAGGCACAGCATATGGAAACAACTCATTTCCTCCTAAATGCTGTGTTCTCAATTCTGGCATCTGTCACCGGGTAAAGCAACTATGAAGGAACTATGGGTCTTGCATATAGACTATCCCAGGTGTGGATAAGTTCTGGCAATTAAAATGAGTCAATTGATTATGTACTTCCTAGAAAAAAATTAAATAAGCAGTATAAAACTACATATTTCCTAGATGTGATGTGATATTATATTATAAAAAGCTAGAATAGATAATGATATATAAAAGAAATGCAGCATCCAAGTCTAATGTGGTACTTCTTCTCACTAGATAGTAGTTCACTATTTTCAATCAGTACTGAAAACTACTCCTAAATCTGCTTTTTGGCAACTCACTGGGCATTAATCCATTTCTTGCCTACTGCAATTCATGTCTTTTCATTCAGTTTTCCAAACATTTCTTAAGCTTCTGCTATGGCCAGGCACTGGTGATACAAAGACAAAACAGAAGACTTCTCTGCTCTCCTGGAGGCTCCTATTATGATGCTGAAATTTAGATTTGACATTGTAACTGCAGCTAAATTTTACCATAAGAAAAAATTTCCTAGGCTATAGTACCTCATGAGGAAGCTCCTGATCTTTATTTCATAAATAACATTTTAATTTCAAATGAAATCATATAAATGGTATGAATGTCTAACAGGTGCATATTGGCCCATATAAATTGAAATATAGATGCTATAATTCATCATTTAAATGTGGGATCCCAAAAAAAGAGCTAATGAAAATGCACAGAAGAAATGAGAAGCAAGAAGTCTGTTAAATCAACTTTTTAATAATGCAATCAGCAACCTTAGTGGTTTTTTGAAAAGGAGCTCCAGAGAAGCCAGGGGAGGAAAATTTAAGCAAGGGAAAACAGAATTAGAAAAGAGAAACCACAAATCAAATTCAAGTCCAAATCCATTTGAAGGCGCCAGGGTTCCTGAACTGAAAAGTCACCTGTCCTTCTGTCACCTGCCCTAACCCTCTCTAAACAGGGCATGAAACTATTTGCAGACAAGATGTAATAAACAAAAAAATTGATGAAGGAAATGGAACCTCCACAGCTACTATTCTTGACTCTTCTGCTGAGTTTTGGGTCAATGGGGAAGCAAATCCTTGCTATACTCAACTATGTGAAGTCATTCAAAGGTGAAAGACCTTCCATTATGTAGCCAGGAAACCTTTTTTTCCTGTGAAAAGAAAGCCATTAGTCCCATTTGTTTTAAAGGACGCCAACTGTTTATGCCTTCCTTCACTTTAGCCATGACTTTACCTTGGTGTGTGATATATCTTAGAAAACGTTCTTGGTCAGGGCTAGCTCGTTCTGTTTGGACCCAATCTAACCTTTTAATGAATGATCAGTGCATCTCTGTCTCTGGACCTTTTGAAGTATGACAAATATGAAAGTCATTTCTCTAAGCCAATCTTTCTTTTTTTAATTTGAGGGCAGAGAGTGTTTTTATTCGTTGTATCCCCAGAACTTAGCACAGTACCTGCCACATAGTAGGCTCTTAGTAAGTGTTATTGAATTGCATTGGATTTTTTCTATTTTCTTTATTAAAAGTTAATTTTATAAATGTATTCTGTTTTTAGATCACCTCCATTTCCCAACATATCCCTCTCCCTAATCCTCACAGAATCTTCCCTCATAACGAAAAAAAAAAATTAAAGAGATAGAAAAAGTCAGTTCAGCAATACTAAACAACACACCAAAAAACTCTTATACAATCTATATTATTCCAGATTCATAATTGGCCACCTCTGCAATGAAAGGAGGGAAGTGTCTTCTGTGGTGCTAAGCTTGTAACTATCATTTTCATAGCATTCAGTTTCACTTGTTTTATTATTCATTCTAGTTACATTGTAATCATTGTATATCTGGTTCTCCTATTTCTGCTTACTTCATTATTCTTCAGTTAATCATATCCATCCATTATTACAGCACAGTAATATTCTTTTGCATTTACATACCACAACCTGGTTAGCCATTCCCCAATCAATGGGCATCTACTTTGTCTTTTGAGTATAAAAAAAAAGAATAAGACTTTACTATAAATATTTTAGAACACTAACTAGGTTGCTTTTTAATAATAACAAATTGCTTTCTGGAGGGGTAGAATCAGTTCACAACTCTACCTCCCTTGAACTAGTATGCTTATCTTTTGACAGATCCTCAAATATTGGCCATTCCCATATTTTGTCATCTTTCCCAATTTTCTGGGTGTGATTAAACCTCAGCATTGTCTGGATTTGAATTTCTCCTATTATTAATTATTTGGAGCATACTTTCATGTTTCCTTAATAAGAAAGAAAGGTGGGATGGATGGATGGATGGATGGATAGATGAACGGGAAGAAGGAAGGAAGGAAGGAAGGAAGGAAGGAAGGAAGGAAGGAAGGAAGGAAGGGGGAGGGAGAGAAGAAGAGAAGGAGGAAAACAAGTATTTATTAGGGGGCTTAATCACCCACTGAAAGGTGAATTACCAGCTTGTCTGTAGGTAACGAACATTTTGCACCCCTCCCCCAACTTTCAAAGATCATCAGCTAAGTCTTAGAAAAGCTGTGATCCATATGGGTAGGGGAGAACTTACAATATCAGTTCGTGAAGGCAATCTTTGTCCAGGTAATGAGTTTGGATGGTAATTCTATAGAGTTTCTTTGCTGAGATTCCTTGGTCAGGCTTGTAAATTCATGGCAAATAAAGTGTTTTAATTGTTTACATATTCTAGAGCTACCAAGGAGTGAATAAAACAAATTAGCATATTGCTCAGCTTAGATGATCAACTATGTGCATATGTGTGTGGTAGAAAATGGCTGGAGCTATGAGACACCTTTATATTGGGAAAGTTGTGCATTCAGAGAGTTGTGTGTTCATTTCGATGCAATGCCAAACTTTTCAGTAATTTGACTCAATTCAATATGCATCCGATACTGTATCTTTTTTTATAACAATGGACACATTGTAATGTAGTTAATTTCATGGTAATTCAACTTAGGTTTAATTATACTTTGGAAATAAGCATTTTTACAGCATGTGTTATTTCAATACCCCATAAAACTATTAACGGAACAGAACAAATTAATGGTGCATACTGGTCTGTCAAGCCTCATTGTTAGAATAACAATGATTGTTTTAGTGTGAAGTTCTCACAAGTGATTCTTTGCACAGCTTAGTTTTGTCGGATGGATTTTGTATGGAAGAGATAACTCTTGTTGGCAGAAATGTTGGACTTAAATTTCATGCAAGAGACAAGGAGCAAAAGAAAGAGGGATCTGGGCTATATAACCTCCTTTGGCCAAGACCCGACCTTGGACATCTCCAGAGGAGATTTGCCAAGGAGCTTAATTCATAGATTAAGTTTCAAATTCAGCAACCATGATGCGAATAAATTTGGAAAGCTCGTGTTAGTATATCACACCTGCCATCTTGTCCCCATTTATATGTTATGGCTAAAATCTGTCAAAGATCTATTGGTCAACAGTGTTTGACTCAGTTGTATCAAGGCTGTTTTGATTTGTTAATGTCTTGTGACTAGAACAATAATAATCAGTTACACCAGCAGGCTAAAAAAGGGAAAGGGCACCACAATTTGCTGCTTGTGAGTTGCCCAGCAGCTGTTGGTTGACATGGGCTTTGACCATTAAGCAAAGATTTCCAATGAGAGCCCGTACCTTTTTGTGATGATATCATTCCACTCTCAAGGATGCTGTAACTAGGTGTCACCAAGTGGTGATACCTAGAAAAAGGCCAAGGAGCACAAATGTGAAGGAGTACAGTCAAAGGTAAGAGTTTTTCTTGGCTATAAGTCTGAAGTGTGCAGCTGTACCAGGTTGGAGCAAAGCTTCACCAACATATTCAAGCTTTAGAGATTGCCAGGTCTCTAGTGGGAACACTGTGTGAGTCAGGGCAGGCAAATTTGATGAATATTCTACCAGAGCTTCTGAAACTGCACTGGACTCTACCTTTCTGTACCAGTATTAGTGAATTTGGAAGTACAATGCAAAACTCTGATGTTTTTATGTGGACACTCCCGCCACTGATGCTGATAGCAAGTCTACTGTGACTTGATAAATGATCTTTGAGACTTGGTGTACCTACAGAATTCATTCCTCTGAAGCCAACTCAGTGGTTTTTGGCCAAGCTCCAAACTTAGTTTATGCCCAAAGGCTTTGCACTGTAGTTGGAATTACTGGGGCTTGGGCAGCATGGACAGAGCCTTTGAGAGGCCCCAGTGAAGCATCACTAGAAGACCATAGTCCAGAGCAGTGCAGAACCCTCACTAATAATGTGCTTAATGTTTTTTTGTAAAATGTATCCTGCTTTACAGGGTAGTTTTTCTTTTCTCTCTAAATGTGGAATTGGATTCAGAATGGTTTACTGTGCTATTATGTTGCTGTTTTCACTTTGCTGTTTTTAATAATGACAGTCCTGAGGAAAGTACAAATCATTGACCAGAATTTCACTTGACAGCCGAATTGTCTCACCCGTGTCTACTTGAGCCAGAGCTGCCTGTGTCTAGTGATTGAGCCTAAGGCTGCTGTTTGTGATGGGGCTGGTGTCACTGCTCTATTTTCTAGTCAGTTTTGTTTCAGCTCTCTAGTTTCTAAGCAGGAACAAACTCCTCCCTAATAATAGCTCATATTTCTGGAGTTTTTTTTCCTTAGGAGAAACTCTTTGAGGTAGGCACAAGGATTTATCATCCCTATTTTACAGATGAAGAAACTAAGGCTCAGGGAGGCTATGTCTTGCCTAAGGCCTTGTGATTACTAAGTCATGAATTGAAATTTGAGCCCAGGTCTTCTGCCTGTGTCCAGAGTTCAGGAGGCCATAATTAATGCAGAGAAAGCATTCTAGTACTTTCTCCCACCCCAAGGTTAGCTGTTCTCAGATCCAACAGGTCTCATTCCAAGAACAAACTTAATTCAGCATCCTATTCTTTAGTGCCCTCCCTAAATGGAGCTGGCACACTTATTGACCAGTGCTATGCCTTTTTGTCTTGGCACAGCATCTCCTGAATCTTGCTCAATTCATTCTGAACTTGAACTCTGCATTGGAGGAGATTACCTCTCCAATCCCCTTCCAGCTTGGAGAGTTTACAATTCTAAATGGGGCTGAAGTTGTCTCCAAAGAAAACGCCTGTTGTTGTATATAGGACAAAGAGGGTCATTTTGGTTAGGAACAGAATGGATAATATAATCCTTCTTACCCAGGTAGAGCAAAGGTGGCTAGTAAGGCACCTCTTTCTTTTTTTTTTTTTTGCTTTTTGGAGGGCAGTTGGGGTTAAGTAACTTGCCCAAGGTCACACGACTAGGTTTTATTTTTGTTTGTGTGCATTAAGTGTCTGAGGCCGGATCCGAACTCAGGTCCTTCTGACTCCAGGGCCAACACTCTACTCACTGTGCCACCTAGCTGCCCCAAGGCACCTCTTTCAGTTTGGCATGACCACAGCTTGCCCTTCTGCCACGTGATGACAGTCCATCCCCTGGGCAACTACTATATGTAGAGCACATGGTAGATACTGGGGAACAAAGACAAAATCGAAAACAGCCCCTACCTTCAAGGTGTTTGCATTGCACTGGAGGGAAAGGGCTGTCTATGTTGGAGGTAAGAGAGTTAGAGGTATGCCAGGGGACAAAAGGAAGCCAGCCTGGCATTGAAAAGTGGCCAAGGATAGGCCAGAAAGATTGCCTCTTTCATGGTTCCATTTAGACAGCATCCTTGCTAAATAGGTCCCCAGGGACGAAAGCAGGAGCAGTAGCAGCAATACCAGGGGACAAATAAGTAAAAGGCGGGAGTACTTGAACTGGTCCTGCAGTAATGAGGGTTTCCATCTTCCCCTTTTAACAGCAGCCTTATATTCTTGTTCTGATGGGGGGAAGCCCATAGTTCAGCATGGGAACCATTGATTTCTGATGCTGTGGTAGGAGTAAGGCATGTGAAATCCAGCTAACAAGAGCCTGATAGAGGACAGCAGTCTCGTTCCTCTACTTCCGAGGTGACAGAGGGAAGAGGGGACTTAGCAAACCAAATTCGTGCTGAGGAGCACAGGCCAAGGCCTGTTCTCAGGACATAGACCTCGGTCCAGCCCTTTCATTGCTGCTCTGGTGCCAGTAAGTGGGCAGGCCGCCTAAACAGGGCCTGGCTCCTCACTTGTGAAGGCTTGAAGGCTCCCCATTCACCATGATAGCCAGGAGGTTGTGAAAGTTGAATGCCTATGGTCCAAACCCAGCTTTGGAGAAAATAGCTCAGACCTAGGCTTCATTTTATTCTGGGAGCACCTGAGGCACGCACAAGATGAGCCATTTATGACAGCCTTTAATAGGGTCCCAACACTTTGCCTCTGAGTGGGAAAACAGCTTTTCAAGGACCATTTCTTTGTTTTCCCTCCTGAGGACGATTTTCATGTGATTCCCCAAGTACTTTTCGAGTACCTGTGCTCTTTACTGTAAATGATACAGCGATCAATAGTACAAGGACCCTAGGTCTTTGAGTGGAAGAGAAGTACCCAAGGAACTGTGACATGCAGCCTCTGTGACCTTAGTTTCCTCATCTGTAAAAAAAAGGAGTTTAAGTTTTAAACTCTGGGGTCTCTATGATTCCAAAACAGGATAAGATCAGAGGTAAAGCAATAGAACAGACCCAGACAGACAAACCAGAGGCATAGAATTCCCCAGAGAATCGATGCGCAGAAGACAATACTCTGCTCTACACTCCCATCTTCCCCACTTTAGGGCAAGCACCTCTAGCCATAAGCCAAAGACGAGCAGCTGGGCATAAGCTAAGCAGACCAGCAAGAAACGCCAAACCAGGAAAAAGAGCCAGCTTGGGAGGTTCAAGCTCAGGCATGCTTTCAGAAGCCAGGAGATTGACAAGCATCCAAGAGGGCAAAGCCACACAGGGTGCCAGATGTCCAGGCAGGTCAGCAGGTGCTGAAGGAGCAGGACACATAGGACCACAGGAGATCAGAGGCATCAGGAATAAAGACGGACCTGGATTCCCAGGCCAATTCCTGCCTCTGGTCAAGAGTTTTCAATGGAGTTACTGTGGTGATGAGAATCAGGTGGGCACAGGTGAAGGGTGTGTGCAGAGAGCCCAAAGGAGCCTCTAGTAACAGGCAAGCCTTGCAGATGATTGGATCACCAGACTCTTAGAAAAGACAATGCCTTTTGTCAAAGTTTGGGGTCAGAATTAAGCAGTGGAATTATTTAACTGACATGACTTTAAGAAGCAAGCTGAGACCCAAGTACATACTGTTTTTCCCCCTGTATAAACTGAAAAAAATGATTCAACTCCTTAATACCTTTTAAAACACTATGGCAATACCATCAGAAAGTCAAGGGTTCTATCCTCGCTCCCTGCCATGCTGTAATGGTGTTTGGTTATTTCAGTCATGTCCAACTCTTTGTTACCCCATTTGGGGTTTTCTTGGCAGAGATGCTGGAGAGGTTTGCCATTTCCTTCTTCAGCTCAATTTACAGATGAAGAAACTGAGGCAAAGTTAAGTGACTCGCTGGTGTTATTGCCAACAGGCAGGGTCTGTGTGTACATGTGTTCTTTTGTCTCCAGAATCACTAAGTATAGACTGGCAACCATTGAGTCCAATGATCAGTGAGGGAAAACCTGCTAGCTAAAGTATGCTTTCAGTCAGCCTAAACTTGTGTTTTGAGTCTGTTAGAGTCTTAGCATAGTTTTCAAATTCATTGATCTGTAATTTGTTCTAGCTGTTCATTAATACAGAAGTTCAAAAGCAGTTCAGTGTCTCACAAGTTTAAAATGGCCAGAATCCCATGCAGTACTGGGAAGTCATTCTTCTCAGGGTTTTTCAGTAGGTACATAACTTTCACTATCCCAGGCAAGTGCCTACTGACTGGCATCAAGAGTAATGGTAAGCAGACTAGCAAAAATCTGGCTAGAGTAGGGGCTTGAGTGGCCAGGTACTTTGAGGACTTATGGAAGGAGTCCATTTGGTGTCTCCATCAGTGGACAGAAGAGCATATTTACTGCCAGTGGGCACTGTATAGTTTGTTCCTTAGCAAGGAGACCAGATAGCTAGCCACAGTCCAACAATCCAGCCTCTGGGATTTTGCTGTTCACTTCTCAGGTCTTGACTCAGAAAGCTGGAGGCATCCCCCATAGGAGAGTTGGTGAGACCATACTGGAAGACATGGGTAGACAATTTTCCTCATAAGCCACCTGAGACTTTCTCCAAGTGATGAGTTCCCCAAGAGCAGAAGGGAAGACAGAGATAGATCAATGGAAAACACCAACAAGTTGAGGGTTTCATCCATAAACAAGTTGAGTGGTTTCATCCACTGCCTTAAGACTGAAACTCAAGCTAAGGGTTCCTTTCAAATATAAAGCATGGCTGATGTCAGGCAACCCTATGCTGTACCTTCAGGCAAAGCCATAACCAGGATACTGGAATGGGAGAACATAAACAGCTTAAATGACTTATAAAGGTCAAATGATTTGACAAATGTGACATTGCAATCTTGGCAGGATTTGGAGTTGGGGGACATAGGGTTGAATCCTGCTTCTGGCAGCAAGTCACATAAGCCTATGCTCTCATGTGTAGGTTCTAACTCTATATGCCTATGATCCCCCACCTGACACCATCTGTAGGTCTGAGTCTTTAGGTTCTCATTCTTTATTTTTGGTTTATGGGACTACAGTCATTTGATACATTGCATTCCCTGGTAAATTGCATTTTAATTGGTGCTGTTTGCCTCGTTAGTTGACAATGCATATTTTAAAGAAATCAATGGTTTTTTGACAAACAAAAACATTTCTTGAACCATAACAAATCAAAATACAAAACAACTATCTATTAGGAGTAAATAGGCCATGGTTAATATCATACTGCAAATTAATTTAGGTGGGGGAGAAGCCATTTTCTATTTTCATAGAGGCCTCTGAGGTTTGGCAGAGTGCCTTAGAGCCTTTACATCATTTGAGCCTCCCAACAGCCCTATGAGATAGGTACCCATTTTACAGAGGAGGAAGCTGGCATACCTACCCAGGGTCATAGCCAGTATTTATCAGAGGCAGCCCTTGAATGCATGTTTCCTGATTGTAACACCAGGTATACTTCTGCTCCCAGTACAAAGGATATTGAAAGTAATACTGGTGATTAGAAGAGGTAGGGAGGAGGTATGGTCTGAGTTTTGTGCTGAAGGGAGCTAAGGGTTCCTGGAGGCACAGGTGAGGAGGTAAGGCATTACAGACATCCTCGATCACTTAGAAAGGCACAGCAGCAAGAAACAGGGTGTTAGGAATGGGGAAATAGCCTACAGACCAGTCTTTTGTGTTCAAAGAGTAGCAGTATAAAATATGATTGAAAGAGTAGGTTGGGAACCAGATCATGGAACTTTTGATGGCAGGCAAAGGAGTTTGGATGTTATCCTAGGTATTTGGAGCCCTGTCTGATCTATTCAAAATACTAATTTGGAAACCAGAGTAGGATTTACTGTGACAAGGAAACTCAGTTAAGAGGAATATCATTGGTAAGGGGAAACAGAGTATAGCCCTGGAAAGGCAGGTAGGGGTGACAGGACCATTGACATTGGAAAGGTGAATCTCAATGCAATCCAGTTGAGGAGGTTTCCATTCGAGACAGACGAGAGCTTACATTGGGGCAGCCATTTGCTGTTAGAGACTTGTGTTCCTTAATTGAAGGATTTATCACAGACAGCCAATTGTGGTGACCCAGAAAGCACTGCTTTTATCCACCACCAGTGATGGAAGGGCTGGGATCCCAGAGACCAGGCACCCATTCCCAACTCATTATCTGTCATAGATCAGGGGGGTTGGGTGTCACTGACAAAGCACGAGATGGAGGGTCTGCCACATGTCGATTAATAGTGGATGAAGAAAAAGTGCAGGCTGACAAAGTTAAAAAAATATTTTGCTCTCTTAGCATTACAATCATAGCTGGAGTTTTGTGTCAGCTCTGCCAGGAAAATAATGAAAAATGCTTTGTGTAAAGTGGGGCAGGGCTCTTCAGTCTCCCGCTGATGTGCTAATGAACTAGGAAGAAAACCCAAATGCAAACGAAGGAGCTCAGCAAGTCACAAAGAGGAAAACCTAGCAATGATTTGCCATTTGATTCATTAGGAAAATGTTTCCACTTAGTAGCTGAACTTGACCCTGAGAACAAATGGGACATTAATGAAAAGATGACCATGGCTATCAGGATAAAGAATCAAACTCCATTAAAATCCCATCTAAACCCCGAATTTTGTGGAAAGATGCTACATGGATGGCAAAACTTGAAAATTCACTTAGTCCAGTAGATTCTTAGTAATCCTTGATTATTTTTAAGGAACCACAACCTTTTTATTTGGAGGGGACTTGGAAGGTCACTTCCTTTCCCTGGGTCCCCATTCCCCCTCTCTATAAAATGAGAGGGTTGGGCTAGAATAGATGACCTCTAAGGGTCTTTTCGGCTCTGATTCTCTGAATAATACCGGAACCTAGGTGTAAATCAGACTGTGTTGGCTGTATGACCTTGGACAAATCACAACCTCTCTGGGCATTAGTTTCTTTCTCTGTAAAATGATGTAGTTGAACTCGATGACCTGTAAGATCCCCTCCAGGTCTAAATGTCAGCTCCTACCATTTTCTATTCTCAGCTTCAATGAGAGGAGCCTATAGGACCTTCCCTTGTCTCATAGTGTCATGCAGAGTCTCATGGAAATGTGTACGTCTCCTGGCTTCTATTTTTTTCCTTCCTATCCATTGTGTAGCTCTGATGCTAGTGATTGACTTCCTCCAATAATAACCATCTACCTTCTGTTAAGTTCTACAGAAATCTTGCTGCACAACAGCCCTATGACATTGGTAGTATGACTATTATTACCTCATGCCTCCAAGTGAGTAAACCAAGGTTCAGAGAGAGTGATTTGGCTAAGGTCACACAGCTAGTAATGTCAATGGCTGAGTCCTTCTGAGTCCAAGTCTTCCAGGGCTCTTTCAACTCCTGCACCCCCACCTAATACCTCCCATATATTCAGGGGGAAAGTTTGAGTTCTATTTTTTCCAACCATATTCCTCTTGTGCTCCAGAAAGAAGAGAGAAATTATAGCCAAGTAGGGGCTATCTCTACAATGGTGACCGAGGCAGTTGCTATTAGGTGGTAACTGTCCACTGTACTCTGAAACAAACAACTATTTGTCTTACTGGCAACTTCTATCTAGCTGTAACTTGAAGTTAGAATTCATTCTCCTATTTAGCAGCCACAAGCAATCTGCAACTTTTACAAATTGCCTGATTGAGAGAACATCAGAAACTGTTTGCACAAAGAGTTTGTTTCTTTTAGCGCCAAACATTTTAACCAAGTCTTTTAAAAAATGTTTGAACACTTGGTTTCCCCATGAAAGAGTGTGGCCTTCTTGTTTTTGCTTGTGTTGGCAGATCTGTGTGAAAAACAGAAACTTAAAATACTAGAAAGTGAGTCTGCAGTTTACAAAATCCCTTACTCCTTCAATAATGTCTGGGAAAAGAAAACACAGCTTTGACAGCATCTAAAGGACCCAAGGGACCATAAATCTAACTATCAAAAGCCATTTGCCTCAAACTCTGCTATTAAAGTGATCTTGGCCGTTAGCATACTAAGTGTGGTAGAATGATTGCCCAAAGGAAGATTGTGACATGATTTCCACTGTTCTCACCAGACTAGTGCTGGGAGATTTTGTTAGATCTCGATGCCACATTTTATGGATTCTGAGTTTATTTAAAACCCAGGCTGACCTACTGAGCATGGTCAGCCTAGGGTCACTTGAGAGGGATGTCATATGACTGCTCTTTGAATAGCTGAGGGCCTAAGGTGTGAAAAATAGATTCTGTCTGTTATGTATAGTACATAAAGGCAGGATTAGTTTGAGCACAAGTTACTTGGGATCAGACTTCAACAAAACATAAGGAAGAACTTTGTAATAATGAGAGCTGATTAACAGTGGCTAGGATGCCTCCTTAGGCAGCCCAATCACATCATTGGAGGGAATTCAAACCCTTCAGCATTTGCTAAAATGGCTTCTTCCTCATGAATTGAAGGGATGTTTGATACTGTACTTTTCCCCAATTTGGCACAGCTGGAGAGGGATCTTAAACCTTAGAATGTCACCAGTGGAAAGAGATCTTAGAACCTGGACTTTTATAGTTGAAAGTGAGCTGTGAATCTTGAATTTAGAGTATCACAAATGCAAGAGACCTTAGAACTTAGGATGTTGCAACTGGAAAGGGATCTTAGGATGTGGAATGTCACAGATGAAAGGGGCCTTAGGAATTATGGGGCTGAAGGAACCTGAGAAGGGACATCCTATTCCTGCATTAATTTAATAACTCAACAACCCTGGATCAAAGTGACTGTGGCTTCTTGTTAATCTGATGATAGAAGCCCAAAGAGTTGAATTCCCAAATCACCTGATTGTAATGTACTTGAGGTAGAGGAGAGGCATGACACCAACTCTCCAGGTCTTTGTGGAGAAGGCGATAGCCTTTGGCACTTGGGTTGCTTCCCCAAAGGCCCAGGTTTTGCAGTAGTGATGCATGCTCAAGCTATGAGAATTTCTGTTCATAGAATCACCTGCCATCCCCCATTGTGAGGCCTTGGGTGAATTCCTTCACTTCTCTGGGAATTTCCTCATGTCTAAAATGAAGGTGTTGGAGTAGATGATCCGTAAGGTCCCTTCTGGTCTAAATCTGGTTTTATTGGTCTTCCCTCTAAGGGTCATGTGCCTGCAGTTTGCTTGAGTCACCAGCAGATGGCACGCCCAAGAATTTCCTTAGATTTGCTTCTCTTCAGGTGGGCAGACCTTTAGTAAACTCTTTAAGATAAGCCTTCTCTTTGATCAAATTACCCCCTTATTGATGAATTATAACTTCATACCTGGAAGAAGTTGCTATCTTAATAGACATCATACTTTAAAACAGTATTTAAAGGGTTGGGGGAGGTTGCAAATAAACTTTCATTCAGAGCAGAGATAATTAATTTTTGACTCATTTCAAGTAGGTTTCTGTATTTGTACAAGATTTGGTGCTAGCTTATTGAGACAGTGCAGCATAGTGCTGGGCTTGAGGACAGATGGATGAGGCTTCAACTCTTTCCTCTGATACTTGCTGGTGGTGAGACCCTGGCCTAGTAATTTAACCCCTATGTGCCTCAGGAAGCTCCCTAGTACTTCCCTAGATGGGTCCTAGATGGGTTGGCAGTTGGTGAGAAAAGTTCCCTCACTGAGAATGAGCTCTAAATGTCAATGAAATCACAGATCCTTCCTGTATTTGCAGACAATGATAGCTTCTGACAAAACTATTTTTCTCAGTTCAATGTTTTCAGTGAGTATCTCTCTAACTAGCGTGCCCATTCCTGCAGTAGGTATGGTACTTTGAAGCAGTGGCAGCCTCATTGGAATAAGTATATAGTCAATGAAGGTAGCTTCTTTGAAGGGTACAACACCATATGGATATGGATGTTCTGGTCTGTTAAATAAAGTCCACACATAACAGACTCTGAAAATATCCTACATAAGCCAGAAATAGAGAAGCAGATCTCAATTCAGATGTTATAATCAAACCAAAGTTGAGCAGATGCTTCTGTACCTCTCCCAGCCCCTGAGAGAGAGAGAGAGAGAGACAGAGACAGAGACAGAGACAGAGACAGAGACAGAAAGAGAGACAGAGAGAGAAAGACACAGAGAGAGACAGAGACAGAGGGAGGGAGGAAGGAGAGAGAAAGGAGAGATGAGAGACATACTTGGGCAAGGCTGGAATTGGGAGAAGGCTCAATATTTCTCCATACTTCCAACTTCCTTCCTCACACCTATTGTCCTCTGGCCAAAATATTATATACTGCCAAAGTAATTTTTCCCCAGTAATCACTGAAGCCTGAGGTTTCTTGACAGCAGTTGGACATGGGATAGATACACAGGTCTTAGGTTGGCAAGTATTTTCTTTGTTAATGGATATAAAACATTGGACGCTTTAAAGACTTACTGTTGTCTTGTATCTTTGAAGTTGAAGGCTACTGGCCAAGAGGAAGGCCAATAAACTAGAGTCTTCCAGCTCCTCTTGGCCCACTCATTTTGTACTAGATCTGGTGCAGGTAGTTCATCATTCTCTAGGGCAAGGGTTATGGAGTTGCTGTCACTCTCTAATGGCTGAGGAAACTTGTTTGTTCAAAACAAGTCTGGGACCAAAATAAAGAACTCTGGGCGGAGCCAAGATGGCGGAGTAGAAACAGCTCATCCAAGCCTCTCTGCCCCCAGATTCCCCCCAAACTATGTAAAAGGGGACTCTGAACAACTTCTGGAGCCCCAGCACCCACAGAACGACACAGAGAAGCTAACCTCCCACTGAGGACAGCCCAGCAGCCCTGCAGGAAGGACCAGCACAGCGGTCTGGGACCTAGCAGCGAGCAGAGCGCAGGAGCCGAGCAGAGCCCAGGTCCACGTGAGCTGAGGTTTTAGCCCCAGGGCGGCAGGGCCAGCAGCCAGCTGGAGGAAACCCAGAACACCAGCAGCCCTGGCGACTCCAGAATTATCAACATAGACATGCCTAGGACAAAGTAAGAGGTTAGTGTCCTATGGACTTTGGGACCTGTATTTGGGGAATGTCAGCTCCCTCCCCTGGGGGCTAGAAGCTGCTGAGGAGACACGCCACTGTGTAGTTTTCAGAGGCAACTCCGGCTCCCAGCCTACAAATCGTGGGGAGATCCAGCGATCAGTCTTGGGGGGTAATCGCTCTTGCTTTAACCTCCCTGGATCTGGATTTCGATCTAGGGTTGAAGTTGTGGGTGGGTTTACAGCTTGCCAGAAACGGAAGTTGCCCCCCACACGTTCAGGATGAAAATTCCTCTATCTGGCCTTAAAGCCATAGTGTGGCAACAAGCCCAAAAGTCAAGCAATTAAGTGGCAACATGCCAAGGCAAAGGAAACAGAAAAATGCAACCCTAGACTCCTATTTTGGGGGCATAGAGCAGGAAAAGGACTGTAAGGTCAGAAGTCCTGCTCCAAAAGCCCCAGGGGAAAACATGAGCGGGTTGCAGGCCATAGAGGACCTTAAGAAGGACTTTAAAAATCAAATAAGAGAAGTGGAGGAAAAATTGGAAAGAGAAATGAGAAGGATGCAGGAAAAGTATGAAATGAGGGTCAACAGCCTGACTGAGGAAAACAACACCTTAAAAAATAGACTAACTCAAATGGCAAAGGAGGCCCAAAAGGGCAATGAGGAGAAGAATGCCTTAAAAAGTCGAATTTGCCAGATGGAAAAAGAATCTCAAAAGTTCACTGAGGAGATTCATTCCTTCAGAGTTAGACTGGAGCAAATGGAAGCTAATGACTTTATGAGAAATCAAGATGCTGTTAAGCAGATCCAAACAAACGAAAGATTAGAAGGCAATGTGAAATATCTCATGGGAAAAACCACTGACCTGGAAAATAGATCCAGGAGAGACAATTTTAAAATTATTGGACTATCTGAAAGCCATATGAAAGAAAGAACCTGGAAATCACCCTTCAAGAACTTCTCAAGGAAAATTGCCCTGATGTTTTAGATCCAGAGGGCAAAATAGAGGTTGAAAGAATCCACCAATCACCTCCTGAAAAGATCCCAAAAAGAAAACTCCCAGGAATATTATAGCCAGGTTCCAGAATCCCCAGATCAAGGAGAAAATACTACAAGCAGCCAGGAAGAAACAATTTCAATATTGTGCAAACACAATCAGAATAGCCCAGGACCTGGCAGCTTCTACACTGAGGGATCGAAGGGCATGGAATATAATATTCCAGAGGGCAAAAGAACTGGCAATGAACCCAAGGGTCACCTACCCAGCAAAACTGAGTGTTTTGTTTCAGGGGAAAATATGGTCATTCAGTGGAATAGAGGACTTTCAAGCATTCTTGAGGAAAAAACCAGAACTGAATAGAAAATTTGACATCCAGACACAGGAAGAAAGAGATGCCTGAGAAGGTAATTGGGGAAGAGAGATCAAGGGGAACTTATCAAAGTTGAACTATTTACATTCCTATATGGAAAAGCAATAACTGTGACTGATGATATCTTTCTCAATATGAAAATAATGGAAGAAGGGTGTGTGGTCATATGAATACATATGTGAATGTGTGTATATATGGTTACAGTTATATATGGATAGAGGGCATAGGTTGAATTTGTTGGGAAGGGAGAATACTCAAGGGATGAAATTATGAGGTGAGAGAGGAAAGTGGCAAGAGGAGATGGGGAGAGACAGGGTAGGGTAAACTATCCCATGTAGAAGAAGCAAGGGGAAGTGGTTGCAAAGGAGGGGGAGAATAAGGAAGGCTAAAAGGCAAAACCACATTCACATTGAATTTGGTTCAGGGAGAAAATGACATACATACTAAATGGGATATCTCAACCTGCAGCAGGATATGGGGAAGGGGGATGAGAGGAGAGATGATGGATGGGAGGGCATCCTTGGGGTGAGGGGAGGTTGGAAGTACCCACTATAGAAGAGGGACAGGATCATGTAGGGAATGGACCAGGTGGGGGGTGGGATGAGTGGGAGGAATTATAAGCAGCCTTGTACAATATATCTACTATGATAATGTTTTGCATAGCTAGACATGTACAACATATACTGAATTACTTATCTCCCCAGAGGGAATGGGTGACAAGGGAGGAAGGAAATGGATCTGAAATTCAAGGTCTTAACATTAAATGTTTCAAATATATATAAATACTATTATTAATACTCTTTTGCTTATAATTGGGAGATAAGATGTGCAGGCATTGGGACACAAAGATTCACCTTCCTCTAATGGAAAAGTCGAAGGGTATGGGAGAAGGTATGGGAGAGAGCAGATTGGAGGAAGCGATATCTTGTGGGACTGCTATTCTGGGAGGTTGGGTAGGGGAATAATGGGGGGGAAATGATTGTAACTCAAAATCTGGCGGAAATGAATGATGTAAAACAGAAGTTAATAAAGCATTTGTTTAAAAAAAAAAAGAACTCTGGCTTACCTAGCTAGCATTTTTATAAAGTAATAAACATATCAAGCCATTTGGTTTCTATATCTTCTGGGAGGAATTTTGAGATTTTGCTGTCTGAAAATCCAGAGTGGCGGAGGAGAATTTCACTGCTGGTGGCTTTTTCTTTGGTCAATATCCGGTTCAGAACTTTCTCACTCGGATTTTTCCCAAGCTCATTTTCCCCCCAGGTCCATTTTCATCCTCACTACATAGAGCATGAGTGGCCAACCAGCCCTTCAAGGCCATTGATCCAGATTCACACCAAAGGAAAAAGAATTTCCAGTACCACCAACCTCCCCCCTCCACTGATAGCCACTCTAGAGTCTATTAGAGACTGCTGTAGCTGAGCTGAGAGAAGAGCACCCCTGGCAAAGTCAATTAGCTTTGGCCACATAGCCTGACCAGAGGACAAAAGTATGGGAAGGAAAATAGTGTCTAGTGACATGAAGTCAGGAAGACCTGAATGGCTTCAAATCCAACATCAGACATTTAGCTCTGTGACCAAGGCATTTAACTTGCTGGGACCTTTAAGGTCCCTTCCAGCTCTAAATCTGCACTCTTATGGGCCTATCAAATAGGAACATAGAGCCTCTTATCCTATTCTAGTTCTGCTTCTCCTCCCAAGAGTCAAGTTTCTACCAAGGATTGCTTTTCTGGGTCACTGATATATAAAAGCCTATCATCCCTGCATGAGCACACAATCATGATGGAGGAATGGTTAGTAAGTGAAGTGGAAACCCATTCTATTCAGTAAAGTTGATGAAATGTCCATCAACAGAGTGCTGGACTGGTGACTCTCCTATCTCCTTATTCACATCTCTGATGAGGAGTCTTTTGTCTGCCTTCCAGAATCATTAGTGTGGTTTCAGCTTTTTCAACTGGGTTTCTTCCAATAAATAAACAAATGAATGAACAAACAAATAAAAAGAAAGAAGTCTATCAGCTGTTCACACTACCACTAAGGTGTGGAGAAAGCTCTTTGTAAATTTCAAAGCTTCAGGGAAAGGAGACTGATTATCATGAAAAGAGACAGCCAATAGGGGATCAGAACTCCGGGTGTGGCAGTAGGCTATATCTACTCTAGAGGAATTCTACTCCTCCTTATTCAGATGAGCAAACTGAGGTCCAGACAAGAAACCTGACTTGCTATCCAGAGGTAGCCTTCTACCTTGACTTGTGTCCTGGTCTTCTGCCTCTGAGTGCAGCCATGAGAACATACCCAGCCCCAGTCTGACAGACGGCTCCATTTTTCCTTGGGATGTAGCTTGTAGGGAGATCAAACTGTTTACTGAGTTCCAGGAAATATTTCCAAAGTTTCATTTAAATCCTCTCTTTTTAGAAGTCTGGAAGCACACAATTAATCCTTAACAACGACTCATGGGGAAAGAGAAGGGAGACTGATGCCAACTCACCAAAGGGAAGCTGCTCAATTATGTGATGATGATAGCAACATAGAAAAGTTAATTTTTCAAAACTTCCCAAAATGTGCTGCCAAGCAGCCTTGAAGGGCCAATATTCAACCACTTTGTCTTCTCCTGGTGCATCATCTCAACTTTGTCATAAAGCACTACCTAAACAGAATTTATGGCACGGTGGATTAGAGTCATTGTTTGGTCCATCTTGCCATGTATCCAGATTAAGACCGTTTTCCTAGTCATCTAGAAAATGTTCCAGAGCTAGACTCCAAATGGCCAGAGAAGTAGGTCATTATGTGTTTCCTGTCCCAAGTCTTCATAAAAAGATGTAAAGTGTCCTAGAGAAGCAGCATGCATGGTGGAAAGGGTCCCAGGGGCCCTGGGTGTTTATGCTGCCTACTGGCGATACTTCCTACCTGAGTGACTCTGGGGCACTTATTTCAACACTTTGTGCTCCCTACCCATGGGGGCAGTGAAATTGGTCATGTTTCCTCATGGAGAAGGTGTGAGGGAAAGGATCCATAAACCTGAAAGAGCTAAAGAAATGGGAACCATTGTTTTTTTATCAGAAAAGTTGACAAGTGTGGAATGGGAACTAAGTATGGAAAGTATAACATCTATGCCCCATTTAGCAAATGACCATTATTTATGCAGATTGAAATTTCACTGTCACTTTCCACCAAAGTTACACTCTAGTAGAGCAAGCCTGGGTCCTATCTGGGTTCTGTCTTCTCTTCAGTGTGTCACATATGATAGCCCAGTAGGAAACCTTGCAAGGTACAAGGAGAACCTGGCAACCATCCTTAGGAGGATAACCTAGCTGTACATGGGCTGGCACTGAAGTCAGTAGCAAGTGAGGCTACTAGGCAGAACAGATCTCTGAAAGCCTGCAAAGCTCAATCCTGAACCAAATGGCAGCAAGGAGCAGAAGCAGGAGGCCCTTGAAGGGTACCACCTCTATCTGGCCCCACTCTATTCTCTCCTGCCTCACATTAACAGGCAGCCCAGTTTGGGGACCAGCATCCTATTCCCTACACCTGGGGACCTTTCCACAAGTAATTTGCAGCTGTGGCTAGAGATAGGCCAAATCAAGGACTAGGCCTTCCGCCCCCTCCCTTTATCTCAGCCTCCTAGAAGCTTCTGCAATATAGCAAATAGAGTTCAACGACTCATTTTCCTTATTTGTGCAAACAGAATTTTTAGCACACTGATGGGCTGTAGGGATTGGCAGCTATACATATTTATGGCTCAGCTTCAGCAGCCCCATAATTGACAGATTTGCTATGGTAATGACTGGAAAGGGTTGGGCTTGTTTTGACAAAAAGTATACTTAGAATATGTGCCTATTATGCAGAAACGTGAATTGTTGAATAAGTCATTTGATAAAATCTTCGAGTTTCCTCGTCTATCTAAAGCAGAAATAATAGCATCTGTCCTGCTGGGATGATGCCTCAAATCTTTAAAAGACTCCAAAATGCCAGCTCTCACTACTATAGCAGGCCATTGGAGGAAGGATGAAGCCTTTGTTAGAATGGGGGTTGGAGCTGAAGAGGGGTAAGGTTAGTGGGGCAATGACAAGTGTCAAGGGGGCCATATGGGCTCAAGAGCTTTTCAGCAGGTGGTTTTGGCTGGCAGGAGCTACCTTTGGAGACATTTAGCTCACTGTGTTGGGGGGTGGAGTGTGGCTGGTGCTCTGACAGACATTGATATTGGCATCAAACCCTGGGCTGGACTGGATAGGCCCTTAGCAGGTACCTGAGTTCCTGGAAGGGGAAAGAACAAAATGGGAAAAAAGAATAGAAAGACAGGGGAGTAGACTGCAAGCTTCTGTGGCTCCTTCCTCCTGGAAGGAAGCTGGAAAAGCAAGACTCCCTCCGTGTCTGTTTTGCTATCTCTTATTCAAGGGTAGTCGCTGCCCTTCCCCCACCCCCACCTTAAATGTTTTAATCCAGAAGCCGGAAAAGTAATTCTTTAAGTGGGGGGAAGGTGGCCTGGGGCAAGTAAGGTGTTAGCCCAGTAGCAGGGGCTTGGGACCCCTGTGCCCAGACCCTTATAGAGAAGAAGGGTTGAAATCTGAATGATCAAGAGTCCTCTCCCCCCAAAAATGAGGGTCTTTAGATCTTCTAGGGCAGGAAGAAGAGTAAATGGCAGTGTGCAGCCCTGCAGTCTGTCCAGCTGACCCAACCAGGGGGATCCCCATCTCTTCCTCCCCCCACCCTGCCCCTCCTCTCATCACCTTTTGGAAAGCATGGTTGCCGGTGGAGTTGGGGCTGGAGATCAGCTCCGATGATTGGAGGGTCTTAGTGCCCCCCAGGATTGAGGAGGACCACCCTATGCAGAGTGTACTCTTGCCTAACTACACTGACAAAGAAATCCACACATACTGGCACCTTCAGGGAGGGGCAGGAGGGGGAGGGGAGAGAGCATGTGGGCTTTCGGGACCATTTGCGCATTGGGTTTTGTTTGGGTGCCACCTGCCATTTCAACCTCAAGGTCTTGTGCCCTCACTATGATTTAGTTAAAGTCTGAGATTGGAAAGACATGATGGAAAAAGTCCGTGCTGCTTTGTCAGGCTGCCATGCCTGGGTTTATTGCATTCAATAGAGGCATCAAGATAGCTCCAACATGTTTCCTTATTTAAACCCAGCCAGGGACAGCTGCCCCCCAGGTCTGGCTGCAGGTACCATTCCCACTCCCCCTCTCAGATCCGTGGCAATGGCCAGGATACCTGAAGTAGGAGAGGAGTCTCAAGTTCTGGATCTGGTAGGATAGGTTCTGACTATTCTACCCCCACACACACTAAAGATACAGAACCTCCTCTCCCCCCCCTTCTTATTTGTCCCCTGCCCTGTTCCCCTCAGCTAGCGCTGAGTGGGACTCCAACAGTAGAAAGTTCAGAGATAAGATGCCACCAACCTTTGCCAGCTATGCCCAGAGCGACCCCTTTTCGAAGCTGCCCAAGCCCAACTGGCCAGTGCAGCTAGGCTAGGATTACGCTGACTTGACATAAGGCTTTGTAGCTAAGTGTCCTCAGAAGAATATAAACTTTCTGAGTTACAAACAGGCAACTTTGCTGCTCCTGGATAATCGTGATTTGGGCTCTGGGCTGCACTGGCAAAGCACCCCCAACCGAGGGAGAAAGATGAAGGCCCTTGCTAGTGCCAGGCTAGGAGCCCCTTGCAGGCCTGTGAGCCAGCCAATGGTCTGCTCCCTTCTAAAGCATAGCAGGGTTGGGATAGGAAAGGAGCTGAAAACGACTTCCATTCCCACGAGATACATTCCCTTGGCGAAGGGAACTTCGGGAAAGAAAGAGACCCACTGCATTCTGTTCTCTCCTCTATCTTGGGGGTAGATGGTTGGAAAGGGTTCCGAAATGAGTTCTCCCCATGCCCCCATGGGGTAGTGCAGGGGTGCCTCCTGCAGGTGGATGAGGGTATTGGGGAACCCCGGTGGGGGAGCAAAGCTTGAGGGATTTGGGCCCACTCCCTCTCTCTGAACACATAGTTGAGGACATGTGCCTAGAAAGGGTTCAGCCTCTCCTGCCCGGCTGCCTGCCACCCTCCCATCCTCAGCTTCACGTCCGTGACTCATCCCACTCTCTGATGCTTCTAGCCCCCGAAATGTTCTGAGCTCACTAGCGGGCTCCAGACGGGCAGTGAGGCAGACTGAAGGGGGAAGGGGGGGTTCGGTGGAAAGGGGTGATTGGCTGTATATTGCCCCGCCTCTCCTCTCACATTGAGGCAGGGGCTCCCCGGAGCCCCCCAGGAAAGTTAGTTTGGCGGAGGGCATAGCTGTCCAGATCAGGTTCTTGCTGGCGCCATGCAGAGAGGAGGGTAGCCCAGCCTTTCGTGACCGGGGTCCACTTGGTATCCCGCGATACCCCCCACCCCCTCAGCATAGTGCAAGGTGGTGCGCAATCCGCCACTGGAGCGCAGCGAGGAGCCTCACTGGGTTCCCTGCTCTCCCCTTCTCGCCTTTACCAGGCAGCCTGTCACCCGCCCAAAGAGCGCTTTTGCAGGGCTCCTTTTCTCTCCCTTCCTCCTCCTATCCCCAATCGGAGACCAGTGTTCCCTCAGCCTGGCAGCCTCTGCGTTTATGCGGGAGGTGAGGTGAGCGCAGAGGAGTGCGCTCCTGTCTGGACTCCCGCCCAGCCTTCTCCACTGTCCGCGCAGCTTGCTTCTGGCCGCCTTCCGCAGGCGCGGGCAGCTCGGGGGACCCCATGCGTGCGCCTGCTGCTGCTGCTGCCAAGGACGCCCTCCCGCCGGCGCCCGTGGTAAGTTTGGCACCCCCTGCCCCCAGCCGCAACACACCCAGTTGCCCCGCACGCACCAACCCAAGCGCATGCTGTCCACCAGACTGTCCTCCCACCCTCTTGGGCTGGGCCGGGGTTGGCTTGGCTAGGCTTGGCTTGATCCTTCTGGACAGAGTTCCCTGATAGTGGTGGGGTTTGCCTCTTAAAGCTGCCCCTGCCGTTTGCAGACAGACTGGTGGCCCCCACCTGCTTAGGCTCCCAGGCTAGAGCTATCCTTGTGTGCGCACTTGCCATGCATACCTTCCTGCGCACTTGGTCCAGGAATGAGGGGCGCCCGGGTCAACACCAGGCCCAATTCGCCCCAATGGCAGCCCCTAACTTCATCCTTTCCTAAAGGTTCAGACTAGTAGCCTGACCCGGAGGCCATCTGCTACCCGTTGGACTGATCAATGCCCTCTTGTGCTTCCGATTCTAGGTCCCTTCTTCCCTGCCCCACCCCATTCCGCTTTCTATATGTATTTGTACATTTGACTTGAGGCGCATCCTTGGGCTCGCAGTGGTATTGGAGAATGACTGGGAGCCCAGGCTGGCTTCTGGGAACCAGGGCAAGTTCAGTGCGTTGTAGAAAGCCTCGGTGAGTGTGCTTTCCTGTGGCCCTTGTGCCTGGCTCGGGTAACGTTGAGAGTGGCCCTAGGAACAGGAGAGAGGGGCCTCAGACCCGGAGCTGCTTTGGGGGAGGGGGAGCCTCAGCTGATGCCAGCTCTCTCCTGCTAGCCCGCTTTTACAGGCTGTTCGGTGCTGTCCGCATTCTGAGCCAAAGCTGGAGGAGTCATTCATTAACATTTATGGGAGCCAGACCCATCAAAGCCAGTGTTGGGATGCGGAGCTGAGAAGTGCGTAGGATTCTGGCCTCGCCCCATGGCGTTGAGGCAGATGGGGGCGGGGTGGAGGCAGGTGCCTTAAATGCAGGGCGTGCTGATGAGGAAGGATTCCTGCCTCCTTAAGATGAACTCGGCTCTCCTGGGACTGGGCTGGGGGGGGGGGGGTTGTAGAGTGATACATGTAACCATAACTACTATTGGTTGGGCACTGGCAGATAGACCTTAGCCAAGGTGAGGAGGAGAACACTGTCTCCAAGTTTAGTCCTTGGGATTGAGATCCTGGGTCAAGGTCTGACAGGGGCCCCCTGGCACCACCCCCAGCCAGATTGCCCCTATACCTGAGATTAGTGGGAATGGGCTGCACCGGTAGAAGATGCCATGTCTTCAGATCATGGTAGGCACCTATTTGGGGAGTCCCTGAACAATCTACCCAGCTTGAGTGTTGCTTTTATTTGGGAGTATTTAAAATACAATTTAAATTTTAAAAAACCTTCCAGGATAACCTGGTGTCCGAGAAGACCATGATTTTTCCCCTTTCTGCTTAAGAATCCTTCTTGTACTTGGTAGAACAGAGTGAATCGCAGGGCTCCCTCCCATGCATAGCTCCCTCCCCCTTTTTACTCCCCCATTTTGAGGAGAAAATTCGAGGCCTTTGTTTTCCAACTTGCAATTTCTCCAGTGACAGATTGCCTTCCTCAATAGCAGGAGCAGCCCTGAACCTCTAAGGACTAGCTAAGACTAGGTGGGGCAGTGCTAAGGTAGGTATTTTTCAACATTGTATTTGCCTCATTCTGGTGACTATTCCCTCTCTGGATCACAGGTTCAGGAGGTTGGGGGTTTTTAAAAACTGTTGCAGCTGCTGCTGCTGCTATGGGTGGAGGGGAGGGAATCCCACCTTCTTCTACCTGCACAAACAGCAGGAATCCATCTGAGATCAACATGGAGAGACATTGTTGGAGTTGCATTTCTCTTTGGGAAACGTTGGAAATGGTTACGTTTTGAAGTCTGCTTTCTGTTGCTCCATGTCTTTTGAAGCTAAGGTGATGGATAAAGCACATTTAGTCTGAGGATGAAAAGCGTCTCAAAAGTTCAGCTGCCTCAAAGCCAAGTTTTTACTGGTGATGGGGGAGGGCATGTATGACCCCTTCACCTGTGGCAGGTTAGGAGCCTAAAAACTCTGCTGAGAAACTGAAAAAGGAAGACTCTTAACTTTATTAACTTAGTTCTCCTCCTCGGAAAGGCTGTTCATTAATCACCATGGACAGCTCAACATTTAGAATAATAGCTGAGGGTATGAGTTATAGTGGTCAGAACTGCTGGTCAGATCTAGTTTGCTTCACTGTTTTTGTATCCTGGTTCTAGAATTCAAAGCCTATATTAGGTACTTATTCTGTATAAAGGCACTGCACTAGTTGCTGAGTGGATATTTACCCTGCAGATACCCACCCCTCCATGCCTGCTTGTCCTGTGTATCTTTTGTCTGTGACCTTTCATAGATTTACTACAATGGATCCACCCAACCTTCTGGGCAGCTTCGTTGTTTCTGGTGATGTCCCTTGGAGCACCCTACCCTCTTCAACCTAAGTAGTTTGCATTTCCCTTCAGCTGTCCTTAGGGATAGTCACAGGTTTGGCGCTACCATCACTCCAAACTATCCCACTTCTATGACCCCAACCTCTGAAATTCCCTTATCTGACCACAGTCTCCTGTCTGGTCTTGTTTCTTCCTTCCTTCACAGTTTGTCCCCATAATTAACCTTTTCAGATGGGCACCATTTTCCAAACTTGCTACACTCTCTTCCCTTGTCCTTCCATTTTTTATGCACTGTCCTGTTCTGCTAATCCTCAACCATGGCTTGTTCTTTGCACAATAGTAACTTTACCTCACCCATTTGTAACTTTATATCTACACAAGAAAAGTATGTACTTAGGAAGATAACCTGTATGGTTCTTGATGCTGTGAAGTCACTAGGACCAGATAGCCTGTATCCAAGAGGAGTGAAAGACCTTGTAGATGTGATTGTTCAGCTTCTGTCAGACATAGCTGCATTTACCTCCACTGGGAAAGGTGTGGCCGGGCTTAAGAAGGGCAATAAGCCCCCCGTCATCAAAAGAGAGCAGACAGCAGAGTCTGCAAGCTTTTAGGGCAGGGATCTTGACTTTGATTCCTGGCAAGACTCGATAATACATAATTAAAGGGGTGGTTAGTGAGCGTCTAAAAAAGGAAAGAGTTGACATGAGCTTATCCAAACAGACCATGCCAGACTCCCCTTAGTTGCTTTTGTGTCAGTTGTCCTAGGCTTAGATCAGCCTCGTACAGGCTCCCAGGGTGATTGTGAGGAACGTATCAAAGCATTTTGCAAAACATAGAGCTAACTATGGAAGTGCTGGCTGCTATTATCTTCGGGACAGAGAAGGCTGGAGACATGCTTTGCCTAGGTTTTCACAAATGATTGGAGAAGGCCTCTTATGTTGTTCTTTGGGAGGAAATAAAGAGATGTGAGCTAGATGAAAGGACAGTGTGGTGATTTGAAATAGTTCAAATGACCAGACCCCAAAAGGACTTTAAGAATGGCCTGGTACCAAGATCCTTAGTGGCAGTACCCTGAGGCCATTCTCTTTTTGTCAGGAACATCATAGAGGGCAGTTCTTGGCCAGAAACAGGTTGGACTTGGATGTCTTCTGAAGTCCCTTCACCTCTAAGATTCCTGAAGTCATTCCTTTCTCCTTCCCCTTCAGTGGCCAAGTCCTACTGATTTTACCTCCCCAATATCTCTCATCTGTCTCCTCTCCACTCCCACAGTCACACACACAGACAGACACACACAGACAGACACACACAGACACACACACACACACACACACACACACACACACACACACACACACACACACACACACACACACACACACACACACCCCTCAGCACTTCTGGCCTGATCTATTGAACTAGCCTCCTAATTGGGCTCCCTTTTCAATCCATCCTCCAAACAGCTACCAAAATAGTCTTCTTAAAGTAGATGCTTGCCTCAGGTCCCACATCTCCCAGACCTTCAGTGGCTTCCTGCCTTGAGGTACTAGAGTAAAATCTGAATTCCTCAGCCAGATACAGTCCTGTTCCAGCCTTCCTTAGCATGCCCCTGCACATGCAGGCTCTGTTGAAGATAGCCCAGAATTCTCACTGTTTCTTGAATCAAACATGCCTTTGCCACTTGTCCACAGAATCTCCTCCTTCCTCTTTTCTGTCTCTCAGGGGCCATTTCTTCTTTCAAGACTCAGCTCTCCTGCCCCCTTCTCTTCTAAGCCTTCTCTCATCCTTTCAGCCAGGTTCCTGTTTTCTCCACCCTCAGCCAACCTTAAATTCTTATTTGTGTACATGCCGTGTACTCCAACATACACCATGCATGTACCCTCCTGAGTCCTTAGCATGTAGTAGGCCTCTAGATGAACACCTGTTTGTGAGATTTGAAAGGAAAGGGCATGCCAAAACAAAACTCCCATTGCTTCCCTCTTTTGCCAAATGTGGCTTTCCTTTCCCAGTTCCCTGTACCCTCTGCTAGTTGGAAGAGGTATGGGATGGAAGATCAGATGCCCAATTTGAGCCAGGTGCTTAGACCTCACCCTCTTTCATCCTCCTTGGGCTGGATCACTCAACCCTGTCCTTCTTGGGTACGTCGGACTTGATGTCCTCTAGGAGTGCCATTCAGCCTTCTCCCATGCCAAGACATGCCAGCCAAGGCTGCTTGACTCATGCTCCCCACTACCAAGAGAAGGATGTATAATTTGGACTTTGAATGTGACAGTCACTGGAAAAGCAAAGTGAGTTTGGCAATGAAATATACTTGGTCCCTCTTATCTCTGAGCCCTGCTGTCACTGCTTCTATTTTGCCAGGGTTGCTGTTTGAGAATGTGAAGCTGTAATCAAAGTTCTGGTCTCATGCTGAGACCTGTGAATGGGTGTCCTTGTAGCTTCTGGGTGGCATGCTCTTGTTAGGACATTGCACCTCTGGATGGTGACTGGCAGAGGGCTGGGCAGTAGATGAGGCAGAGCAGGGAGGGTGAAGCTGAGTGGGCTGTTAGTTGCCTTTTTGGACGTGGCAGACTCGGAGGATTAGACCAGGCTGCTGGCAGAGCCTGGCCAGGAAGGAGAGTGGGCTGGGAAATGGGGGCCTTCAGAAGGCAGTTAATTAGCTTAGGTAGGAAGATGAGTATTCAGGGATGAGCCTGGGCACCGTGGACCTTGTGGGGAATGAACACTTTACAAAATGTCCCCACTTCCATGAAATGGGGGTCAGATTCTGTCATTCTAAAAACCATCCAAAATTCAGAAACCCTCATGAGTTATTAAGAGCTATAAATGACCTTAGGACAACACAACATACTCTTTTACTGAGGTCCAAAGAATGGAAGTGACGGGAAATTTAAATCTGGGTCCTCTGACTGCAAGTCAAGGGTGATTGCCTCAGTGGGCCAGCTGTAACTGGAAGCCAGTGGAGAAAGCCAGAGGCAGAGGGCTCAGAACAGATGCCCTTTCTCTAGCCTGAGGAATGCACTTGATTTCCGCTACAAATGATGGCAGCGACATTGTTGGTGGCCATTGACTGTGAATTGGCCTGAGGCTGAGACATGGGAGACAAACAAACGTCAGATTACTGTTAGAGGAAACATATCTTCGTTGCAAATAGATTTGGGCAGAATGGTGATGAGGCATCTATGATGCTTGCATGGCTGATACGTATGGCATCGAAAGACTCATCTTCCTGAGTTCTAATTTGATCTCAAATTCTTACTAACTGTGTGACCCTGGGCAAGTCACTTAATCTTGTTTGCCTCAGTTTCCTCATCTACAAAATGAGCTGAAGAAGGAAATGGTAAACCACTCCAGTATCTTTGCCAAGAAAACCCCATAAGGGCTTGGGAAGAGTCAGACACAATTGAAGAACAAATAACCAAAAAAGACTTGGTCTTGACTCCCCCCCCAAAATCTTGATAAATATTTCTTGATTGTCATATGCAAAATAGAGTTATGAGCTCATATGAACTGTTATGATATAACAGTTTAAAGCAGAGTCTCTGCAGACTTTGCTACATGAGAAAGGAAATCCATAGAGATTTGGGATCTGTAGAGGATCTGCCCTCCTTGTAGCTTCAGGAAGTCTCCAGCCTTTTGATTCATGGCAGGTCATCCAGAAGGATTAGGGGAGATTGCAGGCTACTGCAGTGTGTACCAGCTTTTGGCACATGGTGGATGCTTGTCACTAGGGAAGGAAAAGGAGGCCTATTTCCTTCACATGGCACATAGATTTGCTTACTGCCCTTTTTGCCAGATGTCATAAACTTCATGGACAATTGTTTTCAACATCACCTTGAAGGAAAGTCATTATTCGGACCTGAACCTACAGTTAGTAGCTAGAAAACTGCTAGAGAGAGTCATTGTTGGGGGGAGGATGTTCTGGAAATGCAGGCACCAAAGAGTAAAAGATGGAGGACTGTGAACTAAAGAGGCATTGGTCTAGGCACTGAGAAAGAGCGAGAGGTAACAGCGAAATAACCCATCTGTCTCCTTGGCATCCAGAGTAGCACCACATCAAATTCCAGCTCTGCCATTTACTACCTTTGTGACCTTAGACAAACAACTTCCCTTTTCTTGGCCTCAATTTCCTCCACATTGAACTGAGAGGTTTGGACTAGAATTCAGGGCTTCTTAAACTTTTCTTCAGCACTGCTGGTCACAACAGTTTAAGAAGTGCTGGTCTGGGTGACCTTTAAGGGCCCCTGCAAAAGCTCCAAACCTGGGATGCCCCAGTCCTGAGAGACTTAGGGAAGTCAGCCAGCATGTTGGGTGGTTTTTCTATGCAGGACGTATTAGAGCACAGGAGTTCCAAAGACTGAGAAGGGGTGGACCACATCTCTTAGATTTAAAAAATCCATTAATGTTTTAAATATTAGTTGCCTAGAAAAATAATGAGCAGCTTCCACTTAATATCCTTCTTGCACTTCTTGATCAGAAGAAGAATCCACCCTGACGTTCTTACTTAACTTTGAGCTAGACTCCACCGGGCATCGCATCTGAGTTACGTTCTAGGAGGTGTGTGCATGGCTTCGGGACTTCAGATCCAGGCAGTATCAAAAGGCCTTCCTAAGTATTTTTCCTCAATCCCCAGGCTGCTGGATGCCAAGGAAGACTTCATCTTAAGACTAATTCTGAAGATTCTTTTCTAGACTCTTAGACTTTTTTTCTGAAATTAAGAACTTGGGGATAAAAACGTTGCTCTCAGACAGAGAGTGGGCAGAGAAGGAGAACTGTGGGGACAGAATGACGAATGAAGACATTTGTCACTGGACTAATTTGCTTTCTTCTTTGTTACTAAGCTTTATATTTCACTTTAAGAAAATGCCATTCTCAGGGGCTCTGCCAAATTCTTTCATTAGAGACTTGATACAGCCCTAAGGAATGTTGAGTCGCTTGACTTGGATGGAGCAACAAGATGAGGTCAGTTAATTTATTTCTGTAGCACAATACTAGCAACATCCCTGTAAGCCACTGAGAAATGGGGGGCAGGAGTTTGTGAGTTTGGGGGTTTCTTTACAAGCAGAGGTAGAGTCACCATGAAAGCATCCTATCTCCCTCTTGTAGAGCCCTTATCTCCAGTACTGGCAGTTCAACCTTGCGAATGTCACTCATAGCTCAGGTCCTTCCTATTGGAGGCCATGATAGGAGTCAGAGACCCAGAGTGGAATCCCAATTCTGTCACTTACCTCATCTCAGTGTCCTTGAGCAACTTGCCTTGCCTCTCTCTGTCTCCACTTTGGACTCTGACCCCAAAGTTCCCTTTCAGCCCTAGACACTGTGTGTGATCCACTAACTAAGGCCAGCTCCTCTTCTCTTCCTGGTCAGCCTGCTGCCCTCAGTCACCATGCAATGGGAAACTCTCTGAAAGGTAGACAATCTACAGACCCAAGTTTGGATCTCAGCTCTGCTATTTCTTAGCTGTGGACCCTTTGGCAATTCACTTTACTTATTTTGGCCTCAGTTTCCTCCTCATCTGTAAATTTCAGGGTTTGGAAGACCCAGAGGGAGACTTATGTGTCAGATGTTGGACTGGAATGCCAAAGACCTGGGTTCAGGTTCAGCATCTAGTACATAGTAACTATGTGACCATAGAAAAACCATTTAGCCTCATAGACTTCAGGTAGCTCTTGCAAACTCGAAGTTCAAGATAGGTCAATGATCAGATTTTCCATTCTAGGAGTTCTTAAACTGAGGAAATCCTAGATGTGGGCTCCATCTAGGTGTAGGAGAAGGCAACACCTTGAAGCATCACAGTACTCCAGGGCATGAGACAAAGACATAGACTCCTTTGAAGAGTCTGCTGCAAAAAAAAAAATTATAAAGGACAGATAGCTAGGATTGGGTGACTTCAACTTGGGTTCTGTTAACCAAAATAGGAAAGATGGCAAGAGACAGAACAGTTTGTGTTTGTTTTGTGAGAGGGCTGCAGGAAAGAAGGGATAAGATGAATTCGGTTTTAGAACTCAATAATCCTAGAGTTGGAAGGCACCTTTAAGCCAGTGCTCTTCATCATCCAGTACAAATGTCAATCCAGCTTCTGCTTGAATACCTCTAGTGATGGAGAGCTCACTACCTAATGATGCAGTTGATTCCATTTTGGGGCAGCTCAAATTATTAGGAAGCTGCACATGGTTATCCAATCTGTTTTGTTTAATTTTTACTCATCGATCTGTTTCTGCCTTCTGGAGCCACACTGAGTGTCTCATGTGAACGTGGGCTATCCAAGGAAAGCATTCCAGAAGGCAGATAGAGATAGGAGCCAGAGCTCAGAAGAGAAATTAATGCCAGAAATATATGGGAATCTTTTACATAGAGATGGTAACAGAACCTATGAGAACATGCAATGTGTCTGAAGACAATGCACACTATTTGAGTGAATAGAAAGTGGAGTTGGAAGGCAGCCTGATGTCAGGGGAGGAGGCCTCAGGGACTAGGCTCTTGGTCCGGACTCTGCCACTAACTACCTGTATGGTCTTGGGCAAGTTTTGAGATGCACCTGCCAACTAAGAGCCTAATCTGATCATCAGTTGTTCAGTTGTCCAAACCTACTCTAGGAATCCAAGTTAGAGGAGCTGGGTTTGGAATCTCAGGTAACAATGACCATGAATCTTAAACTATGGCAGGTTTATGAAGTAAACAAGGGGCCATCTGCCACTGGGTGTGATGAAACACCTCTGGGTCCAAGAAATTTCGATGAATATCACTTCCCTGCATTAAAAAATACTATTGGTTTTGTGGGAGGGGGGAGATATACAGTAGGGGAGACAAATAGCTTCCTTTTTCAGTATAGAATAGTTAAGTGAATTCCACGGATGTTGGCCATCAATAACAAATTACTCATAACCTTTTCTAGGTGACTTCTATTTAAACTTCTGTGAAGTGATAGCCTCTGTAGAGTATTGTTAAAGAATGACTATAGAGATGAAATCCAACTTCATTTGAGAAACTGTTAAATTATAAATGATAGCTCTTCGATTAGATCCTCAACAGAGCTCCCCAGAGCACCAAAATCAGCACAGCAGCAGATCCTCATCAGCCAGTTTTGGCTGGAAAGTGCTGTGTGACAGCTGGCGATGGGCATTTGCTGGTCTCCCTGAAAGGTGAAACGCCACAGATTCATTACTGTCTTTGGACCTCAAAGATGTTTGTGTTCTGAGTGTTTAGTAGATGCTCAGAAACTGAAAATGAAGGGCAGGGGGAGATTGGGAGAGGTTCTTGTTTGCTGCTTCTTGTTTAGTTATTAGAAATGGTCTTAAAAGAACGGGCCAAGTTTGCAACTACAAAGGAGTGCCAATCAATCTAGCATGGTCTGCTGGTGGCCTCCTGACCACAAACACTCTTTAGCTAATACAGCAATTCTGATTTATTTTTCTTCTTACTGAGATAAAAAATAATATATGTTCTTCTTACTGAGATAAAAAATAATATATATCATCTTTTTCAAATCCCTCAGTCAGATCTTGGTCTGTCACCCAGGCCCCTCCTGAACCTTGTGATTAATCCCACTGAATTCTGCCATCACAAATTCTTTTCTTTTTCTTTTTTTTTGGAGGGGGAAGGCAGGGCAATTAGGATTAAGTGGCTTGCCCAAGGTCACACAGCTATTAAGTGTTAAGTGTCCAAGGTCGAATTTGAACTCAGGTCCTCCTAACTCCAGAGCCAATGCTCTATCCACTGCACCACCTAGCCACCCCAATTACCAATTCTTAATAAATCTGTGCTAGCCACTGGGTTATACTGAGCTAAGGATGGTTCCAAGAATCCCCAAAGGTTTCCACTAAACCAAGATCAGAAATTAATTGGAAAAGGAGTTAATGGTCATTTGGGTGAGCAGCATTCATTAAGGAAGGTGAACTGCAGGCCCACTGGAGATGTTGGGTCATTGACAACCAGGAACAAGCCAGCTCATCTGAACTAGCTAGCCTGCAACAGGTACAACATAGCCAAGGCTCCAGGGGGATTTTTTCATCTCTTAGATGTCCAAAGTTCAGTAACATCATTTTTCCATAAGTCACCAGTGAACTCTTGACTTAGAGCCCACAATTCCTAAAGTTGTAGCCAAAGTCGCTGGTCCCAAAAGCAAAGGAGCTGTCCTCTTAGGTGGCCAGCCCAAGCCATTGATTATTGAACAGCTTGGATTTCTGGCTCTTTTTTTTTTTTGTGGAGTACAGTAAGAGGGAAGGAGGGAGGAGAGAGACACTTCCAGGGCTAAGTACTTTAGAATGTTTAAGTACCCACATTAACATTAATTAAGTACTGAACGTGGGAATCCCTAAATGATAGAACAAAAGTCGGATTATTAAATTGGTAATGTACTTGCATGGTTTCTCCTGTGAAGCATTATAATAAAGATAATCTCCGAGCTGACATTTTCATGTTGCCAAATGGCTAAGGAAGCTCATTTGATTCTCACAACAACCTTGTAAGGTAGAAAACTGAAGCCTAGAGAGGCTTCAGTCAGGAGCTGGGAGGGACCTCAGAGATCACGGAGTCCAACCCCCTCATTTTACACGACTGGAAATTGAAGCCGGGAGAAGGGTATCGATGCCTAAGATCACATAGCCAGTGGCCAGGATTTTAACTTAGGCTTTTCGAAAAGATCTGGATGCAAATCATGCCCTGATAAAGCATGGCTGCCATAGATCTGAGAAAAATTTCTGAGGTTGTCTAATCCATTCCCCCATTTTACAGATGGGGAAACTAAGGGGCATAAGCTGAGACAAAGACATAAGATCTGAGACAAAGCATAGGTTTCACATTAGGAAGGGAAGTGAAGCTCTACAGTTTGACATAATTCCAAAAGTCCTAGCTTCAAACAATAAATATTTTGCCTCCCTGCCCCCAAACTAGTCAATTTGTCCCATAAAATTGCAGGCATATAGATGAGATATCCCCTCAAAATGGGACAGATAACCAAAGAATCTCGAAAGTACATTCAATTAGGTAACACCTCCCCCCAACCCCAGAGTGTCTTTTGCTACTTCATGGCTCTCAATGAAGCACTCAGCTAACATTAATATAGAACATTAAAGTTTTCGCTCTCTTCTCTCTCCTCCTTCTCCCCTTTCCCTCTTTCCCTCCCTTTCTCTTCTCTCTCTTCCTTTCCCCACCTCTCTTCCTCCCTCCTTCCAGAAACGTGAATAAGTGGTCCTGGAGAGCCAGGGCTTGATTCCTAACTAGTAGTGGCATATGTCTTGGTGGGCCTGGGTTATAGATCCTAATAGCTATGACTTTCCTATATTCTGGCACCACATTCAGGCAAAGAAATAGCCTTTCAACATAAATAATCAGAGAAAAACAGAATGGAGAAATGAAATAAAATGACATAAGAACATAAAAGAAATAAAGAATAGTGAGGCAGACCCAGCAAGGTCAAGTATACTAACTAAAATCCCTATAGATAACATTTGCCAGGTAAGAAAAACCAATCATGACTTTAAAAATCATCTAGTTGTGTTTCTTGAAATTTCTTTCTGGCTCAATCTCTTCTGAAAGTCATATGAACAGTTCAACTTTAATCTAGTTTCCCATTCTTCAAGGTTCTCACAGATAAACTAGAGTAGCAATGTTTCTAGACCATACATTTTTGATGGGAAAGTATATCAAAGGAAAGCGTTCTTGGCCAAGTATTATTCAACCAAACAGAAATGCAGGATGTGAATCAGTTTTAGATTGAGTTTGGATGTACCTTTAAATTCTGAGACATCTAGCTGTACATTAAGTGAAGAATGAATCCAGTTCCAGCCCGTTGTAAGCAGGCCTTTTGGTGATGATCTACCTAGTAGACACTGTAAAAACAAAACAGTTGATGTTAGGGTCTCTAAACAAAGTCATAAAGGTCTGTTTTGTTGTTGATGCTGTGGGAAGGGGAGTAAACATGTGGCTTTTAAACATAAGGCAACTCCTGAATCACTTAATAGATAAATCCTAGGGATTTGCCTGTGCCATTGAGAGATTAAACCCAAGTCACATAGTATGTATCTGTGCTTTACATATAGTAGGCTCTTCGTACTTACTGAGTGATAGCCAAAGCAAGAGTAGAACCTTGGTCTTTCCTTCCATGTTGCTTCTACTATCACCTATGTATTTACCACATTGCTAATGTTCTAAGAGGAATGTAAATGATGAGAGGAGTGCTATGTGCTTCCAAAATAAATAAATAAATACTTTGTGTCTAAAGCTCTGTCTCTTGTCCCCACACCTCAAATCTTACCAGTCTTGTGATGTTTAGGATATATTAAATAGCAGTGTCATTATGTAGTTCTCGTCGTCCTGTTGTATGCATGTGGAAAACTGTTATTTTCCTTGTTCAAAGGAAGTTGGGTCCTTAAAATAGCAAGTAGCTTCCAAATAGTGCGGGCTGTACCAGTCATTTTCACATATGAATACAATCACAGTTGAAATGTGACTGTGGGTTCAGTTCCTTGGCAGCATTGTGCTAACACAGAGTAATCACATCTGGTGGAACCCTCTTTCCTATAAAGTCAGCTCTTGAATAAGTGAATTTCTTAGAAAGGTGGACCTCCATTTGTAAGACCTGGGTGCTATTTCATTTCTGCCATATTTCTAGGACAGAAATTGCCCAGGCCCACCTATAGTAACTGCTCTTCATTTGGATTTATTGCAGCTGGAAAATATGAAGATTGCCTTGTCTTCATGGGGCTCTATCCATCACCTCCCTTAAGTCTAGTAGAATTAGTGCCTTTGCATGTACCTTCATGTGTCATTAACCTTGGTTTTCTCTTCTTTCTTTTCAGGGGAAATCCTCTATCTTCAGTGACTAAAAGACTGAATTCTCTACCCTGGCCACTTCCACAAAGTAAGTAGGTGCATGCCTGCATTCGAGAGTGAAACTTTGAGGTACAGCTTGGCTCATGTTCATTATCCTAAATACCCAAGAGGGAGTTGCCTTTATTTTGTTCATAATGAGTAGAAGTATGTCATTAATGATTCCCCTCTTACTGAAGGAGAGATTCCTGTAAGTACCTTCCATTTAGACAGAGGACACAGACCTAAGCCTTGATGTTGCATGATCTAATGAGATGATTTTGTTGACTTGGGATGTCATGAGTTGGAGCCAGGGGTAGCATAGTATAGTGGGTAAATGGATGACCTTGGAGTTCGGAAGACCTGGTTCAAATCCGGCTTCCGTCTTGCACTAACTGCCTTGTGGACAAGTCACTTAACCTCTCAGTGTCTTGTTCCACCTTCCAAAATTATAAGTTGCACAAAAGTTCCTGAGCTGTATTGAGGTAGAGGGGGGTCTCCACACCACAAGTTCCCTACATCAGTAAATTCACACATCTAACACCCCACCCTTTGAAAAAAATCAATGCCATTGGATCACAATCAATGGGACTGAATCTGGCGCCCTCAGAACAAAGTGCCATTGTAGATCCGAAGCCATGGGGCTTGATTAGTGGTATGCCCTGGGCTTTTTAACAAGGCAAAGCCAGCTAGGAGATAATCCAAGCAAATGAACCCTGAGAACAGTATTGCAGACAAACTCTTGTGTGCTTTGGAGTTAGCTCCACAGATCCAGAGCTGGAACAGAGTGGACAGGAAGTGGACAGGCTTTGCTGGGGGCTCCTGTTCTATCAAAGGCTCGCCTGGCCTCCCTTCCTCCTTCCTGCGCCATTGATAGATAGATATAATCCTTAGGGGTATCTACTATGCATCATCTCTTACAGTAACTGAGCCCTTCACCCAGGGTAGGGAGGGGAGATTTGTCAAAGTTCCAGATGGCTGAGATAAAGGTTTAGAAATCCCAGTAAATGACAATAGGTGACATTTGATATTTGTGGGAATCCTAATTTGGCCCCCTAGAAAACTGACTAATTTTGAACTTTGAATTTCTGTTATACAGGGGCCCAATCTACTTTTAGTGGGATGAAGAAATTGAAACTCACAGGGGTGAATGGTTGCCCCCAAGGGCACATGTTTAGAATAAGCAATTATGTTTGTCCCTTCTTGACCAATAGGATGAGATGTGTTTGATGTAGAGGCTTTGAAGTATCTGACTTTGATACAACATCCCAAGTCCCCTTCTTCCTTTGGGTAAATGAAACTCATAGGTTTCTGCAGGCCATGTCAGTTTACCCAAAGCAAAATCCATCTGGTGAGATTGTGAAAAACAGTTACCAGACCAGTAGCAGAACCCAACACAGTGCATTGCCCCACCTCTACAAGTAAAGCTTTCCCTGTCAGATCCAGAAGACATGCCTGCAGTGATGGCATGGCCATAGGCCACTGCCCAGAGCTAGGTGCCCAGTGAATTTGGGGAAGTGTTCTGTCCTGGCTAGGTGACTAAGGCACTTCTGTAGTTGAGATTGCACACAACACAATCTCCCATCTGGAAGGAAATCGGGGCTCAATTTGAATCCCCATCCTTTGCCTCATTTTGTTGACAAGCATTGAACGAATGCCTCCTATTGCGAGCAATTTTTTCATTAGTGTGAATACTTGCTTATCCCTCTATACTGCTGGCTTCTACACAGAAGCCTCAGATGGCACTAAATGTAGCCAGCCTTGTCCAAACTTTGAGCAGACAGAGAAGTCAGTAGACCCTCTTAACGATTGAGCATTCTGTGAGTCAGATCACTGGCTCTAAAATGTCGAGCCTGAACACAGAGTAACCACATCTGGTGGAATCCTCTTTCCTATAAAGTCAGCTCTTGAATAAGTGAATTTCTTAGAAAGGTGCACCTCCATTTGTAAGCCTGGAGGGAGCTCTTCTAATCCATCCCCATCTTACAGTATCAGAGAGGACTTGCCAAGGTCATACTGGCAATAAATGACAGAATCAGGATTTGAACCCAGGCCCTCCTGTATATCCATGGCTCTCTTCACTGTACTGTGCTGCCTCCATTTTAGGACATTTTAACCTTGATTTGGTCGTTTATAAATGATTTGGTCATTTAAAGGTTAAAAGGTAAAGTATCTAAGACTAAGTTACGGGTGATAGGCATCTGTAGAGACCGTTTTCCCACACTGGAAGTTCCCTATTTGGATGAAGCCTCAGGTCCAGACCAGATGGAAGAAAAGGTAGGCTGAGATTTAAGCTAATATTTGAAAGGCTCTCTAATGTTGTATTCATTCCACCACAACCCTGGGCAAAAATTCTATTTGTGGTATTTGATGTTACTTAACACACCCACTGTCTAAGTAAGAGATAAATTTCCCCAAAAATGAGGAGGGACTTTTAAATTATAGGTATTCAATATATGCATATCTTCTTCAAGATAACATTTCGGGGGCACTGTCGCAGCTGCAACAAGTAAAGGAAGGCCTGGTGGGGCAGAGTTTGTTTTAAGGGTTTGTCCCATTAAGAACAATGGTATTTTTAGGAAATAGAGGATGTGCCTGTTGTCATGTGTTGATGAATGTCGAAACTTCAGTGCCAGTGCATAAAGTGGAGAAAAGAAAATGCAGAGAAAATCTTGCCAATGCAAGCCAATCTGGGCATAGTGAATGACATGTCACCAATGGTTTCCTTAGTTCTTTCACTCTGATCTCAACAATACCAACAATTGACTTGCTATACGAAGTGCCCTTGTAGTGGGAACGGCACCTGCATGGGGCAAGTCATCTCACCTTGTTCTCTGCTTCAGTTTCTCCATCTGTAAAATTGGACTAAGTAAACGAACTCCCAAGGTCTCCTTCAACTTTGGAAGTCTGCCTTAGTGCTCCGGTTCAGCTCAGTAGACATGTATTAAGTGCCCACCATGGCAAAATGGTGGCTTCTTTGGGACTGAATGTAGTGATTCTAGTTTCCTAGCTTTGTTTCTTTTACTTCATTCTGATTGTAGGCACTGTGTGCATCATTTTCCTGGCTCTGCTCCTGTCCCTGGGCAGTGGTTCAGCGAAGTCACCCCAGACTTCTCTGTATTCATCATATTCATCACTTCTTAGAGCACAGTCCTGTTCTCTCTAGGTAGCATAGCTTATCTCCCATTTGTGATTTCCCATCAGTGAAGCAAATGCCTTTTCCCGTGTGGAGTTTCAGGATGACTTTTCAGGGTTGCCCTGGGGTCCTTGATCTCTGAACGCTGAACCCCACTAAGCTCCCTGTTATACAATGGCCATTTCCAATTAGAAGGAGGGAGACTGCTAAGGAAGAGAGAGAGCCGAGTTGTAATGACATTCCAAGAGAAGCAGCAAAACTTGAGCAACAATCCAACACTTTGCCAGCCAAGGACAAACAGGACATTCTGAGACACTCTATAAGCTGTAATTAAACCCTCAGCTGCAAAGGTCTGAACTGATAGAAACTTCTCCTGAGTTACTGTGCCAGGTTAGAAGCTCTTCCAAAGTGAAACTGAAAACTCCAGAGACCTTTGCCCTGGTGTTGAAGTTACCCTGATAAAATCAAACAGAATTTCTCACTTTTCCCAACAGTCCTTGAGAGCAGCCCCAGTTGGGAGGCAGTATTTGTATTTATTGGCCTGTTTTGAGGAGGAGTATGAATGCTGCAGGCCCTTCTTCTTCAGACAGATGATGGCAAAAGCAAGTTTCCCAGCATTCTGAGGGTGACCTTGTGACCTCTCAGGTGACAGCTCTTTACCTAAAGGCCCCCTTTCTTACCTCCATAGTGTGAACCAGAAGGAAAACCATTATTGGATTGCTGGAAATGTACTTTAGAGGCAAGTTTTCAGGCACACATCTGCTATGGAAAGTGAGGCCCCAGGGAGAATTGCTGCTGAGCCAATGGGACTCAGAAGGCCCATGAGACAAATGGAATGTCAAGGTGTGCAGCTGGTTTGCATCATTTTTAGCAGTCAGTCATTTCCATATTTGCCCTCTAATCCAGCAGCCAGTCTAGGAGAATACTAGATGATGGGAGCTCTCCACTGGTCTGCCCTTCAGCTCTTGCTGCATCTTTTCCATTTGGGTTGGTGTCCGGGCTCTCTCTAGCATGTGGTTTCCTAATTGGCCATTGGTTTTAGCTGACCATTGATTATAATAAATACAAAATCGCCCAAATTAGGCCTAATTGTCACTGAGGTTGGTAACTTGGAAATGTAGGAAACGGACATTAACATAGATTAAGCAATTAATGATGAGCTATTTTCAGTGATTTGACATATAAAAGGAATGATAATAATAGCTAAAATTTGTGTAACACAAAACTGTGTGGTGCACTCCAGCAGCGTCTTCATCTTATTTTCCTTCTCTAAAAAAAGCCGTCCCTCATGATTGAGGAGATGGATGTTTAGTCTGAGGCATGGCCCACCCCAAGGGCTTCCAGTGGGGTACTCCATTTTGTGATCTTCATATTGGTGCATGTCTTGCCTGGTCACTGGGAATACAAAGAGAGTTTAAGATTATAGATCTATGCCTTGTTCCCCTCCCCTTATACCCTGTTACATGGGGTCCTGGATCTTCTGACCCTGGGAACTAACTCCCACCCCCTTACTCTTGAACAAATAAATGGCTAGTTACATAGCATCCTAATTCATAAACAGGGGATCAGAACTGAATGTAACTGAAAGATGCTCAATCCCCTTAACCAAACTTGCATCATGTGAGTACATACCACCCAATTACTAGGGAGGGGGCACTCTATATCCAGTAAACCTGGGAGCAGGAATCTTGTGCAAGGTGACAGCAATGAATTGTGCCTTTGTCACTGAAAGGAGTATAAAAAAGTACCCTCCAAAGATGCTTTGTTGTGATCAAAATGCTTGTTTCAGCAGATGGAAATTGGAGTTGTAAACTCATTTGTTTTGGGCCACTAGGGAAATAAAACTGAAATCTTTGTGTGACTGAGATCTTATAAAACAGGGGTCAGATAGAAAATAGCAAACACTTAGAGAGAAGCTGAGAAAAATAATGGCTGTGTGCACCTCCCCACTTTTTCCAAGCCTTGCATAGGCCCAAATATGTCTGCTTCCATGGAGGCACCAACAAAGAACATTGAGCTTCCTTCCTAGCTCAATTCAGTTGCCACCCCCCACACAAGCTCTTTCCTACCCCCTTAGGATGCTCTTTGTACTCACTTCACCCCCCAAAAGTACTTGGTAAATACTTTGTCAATATTGTACTTATGGGGACATGCCATTTCCCCCTCCCCTTGAGGACTGTTCTTTTTTTTGGTCAGACATTTGTCTTCCCAGTGCCTGGCACCTAGTAGGGGCCTAATCCATGCTATTTCAGTAAGTGGCCAGAGAGCTTGTCATCTGATGGTTGGTTTGTCTGGCTGTGACCATCTCAAGGGACCTGCCAGGATGGAGATTAGATCCATACTAACTTATGCTGTGACATTCCCACTGGATCCTCCCTGCTACCCACTAATCTTGGTACTCTTTCTTGAGTGACTGTTTCCCATTGCCTTTAGCCTCTTCCAAATTTGCTCTTGTCTTTTTAAACAACTCCTTCCCTTCCCTTTGCACAGAGGATCATGTTTCCTCCCTAAGTGGAAAAGATCAGAGCCTCCCTGGAGGACTTTTGACAAGTCCTGGAGATTAAAAATTGAAAGGATGCTGGACTCCACTTTATTCTTCTCCGGTCCAAGGTGATGTCAAGACTGGATATATTGACAGTTTTAAAGACGGCCATTGACTCTTGGACACTTAATACATGAGCAGGATGAGTTAACATGTGCAAAGAGTTTTGCAAACCTTTTTATTGTAGTGGTTCAGTCATTTTTCAGTCTTGTCCTACTCTTTGGGGTTTTTTGGCAAAGATATTGGAATTCTTTGCCCCTTCCTTCTCCAGTTCATTTTCAGATGAGGAAACTGAGGCAAACAGGGTGAAGTGACTTACCTGGGGTTACATAGCTAGTAATTGTCTGAGGCTATGAAGGTAGTCTTCCTGACTCTATGCCCAGCATTGGATCCACTGCAGAGCTACTTGGTTGCAAACCTTAAAGCACTTTTAAAATGCTAGTAGTGATGATGATGATGATGATGATGATACTGATGATGATAATGGTGGTGATGATGATGGTGACTATGATGATGATGATGGTGGTGGTGATGGTGATGGTAATGATGATGATGATGGCGATAAAGATGATGATGGTGATACTGATGATGATGATGATGATTATAATGATGGTGATGATGATGATGATGATGGCGATGATGATAATGATGATAATGATGATGATGACTATGATGATGATGATGATGGTGATGATGATGATGATGGCGATAAAGAGGATGATGGTGATACTGATGATGATGATGATGATTATAATGATGGTGATGATGATGATGGTGATGATGATAATGATAATAACAATGATGATGACTATGATGATGATGATGATGGTGGTGGTGATGATGGCGATAAAGATGATGATACTGATGATGATAATGATGATGATGATGATTATAATGATGGTGATGATAACAATGATGATAATGATGACAATGACGATGATGTTGATTTTCAGGAGATAAGTTAAGTTTCCAGTTTACAGACAGATTTTGGTGATACCGGTGAAGGGAAAAGCATGATCCATACGTGTGACAAAGGTTGTCCTATCCACCAGTTGGCTCCATTTATGCAGACATGCACTAGTTGGGGTCCTTCCATAACCCATATATGCTACTGGATGAATGAATGGAACCAGGGTACTAGAGGGAGGGAAAATAAGGCAGCCTTAAGAATAAGCCCTTCCCTGGGGATACCTGGTTGCAGAATTATCCTTACTCCAAGCAGCCAGTAGGGGACGGTCTGCCTCCACAGAAGGCCTCCTTTCATATGAGGAATAGTAAAAGGAAAATAATACTTTGGTTTAATCTAGTGGAGAATTAGCTTGAGCTGAGTTTCTTTCTTTCTTCCTTCCTTCCTTCCTTTCTCTTTCTTTCTTTCTTTCTTTCTTTCTTTCTTTCTTTCTTTCTTTCTTTCTTTCTTTCTTTCTTTCTTTCTTTCTTTCTTCCTTCCTTCCTTCCTTCCTTCCTTCCTTTCTCTTTCTTTCTTTCTTTCTTCCTTTCTTTCTTTCTTTTGAACAAACTCCCAATTTGGAGAGGGGATAAGTGATGCAAACTGGACCCTGTTCACTTCTTTTGTTGCTGTTCAGTCTCTCTGTGACCCCATTTGGGGTTTTCTAGGCAAAGGGGGGGGTTGTCATTTCCTTCTCCACCTCATTTTAAAGATGAGGAGATTGAGGCAAACAGGGTGAAGTGACCTGCCCAGGGTCACACAATTAGGAAGTGTCTGAGGCCAGATCTGAATTCAGGAAGATGAGTCTTCCTGACTCCAGGCCCAGCACTCCATCCACTTTGACACCTAACTTCCCATTGACACTTCTATCACATGCATATTATCAGAAACAGATTAGGCCTCAAGTTTTTTTAAGCTGGAAGGGGCATTAGAGGGCATCTAGCCCAACCCCCTCATTTTATAGATGAGGAAATTGAGGCTCAAGGTCCTACAGTTAGTGAGTGGCAGACACCCATGACAAAATCAAATGAATCAACCCCAGGCATTTCTTAAGCATCTACTATGTGCCTGATGCTGGCCTAGGTGCCAAGGAGACTAAAGGCAGTGACCACAGTGCTTTGAGGTTCCCAAAGCACTTTACAGATGTTATCTCCTTCGATCTAGTGAGGTAGGTGCCACTGTGGGCCCCATTTTAGCTCCTCAGGTAGTTTACATTCTACCATGAGAAACTTTGGACCCAGATAAGCAAATACAAAGTGTATCTAAAAGAAATGGCAGAGGTGAGGGAGGCTGGTCAGTACTTGGAGGAGGCCCTGAGTTAAGCATTGGAAGGGAGCCCGGGCAGCATTGCACCAAAGTGCTTACTGGGAAAAAGCTATACAAAAGTGAACTATTAATATTCTTAACAAACAGCCTGTGCTTGGCATTGTTGAGAAATGTTCCTACTGTGGAGAAGGAGCAAGGAAGATGGTCTAGCACTATACACAGAAGCAGGAAGTTCAGGAGAATGCACACTAACCTTGGAGTTTGGAGAGACCTGAGTTAGAATCTTGCCTCTAGGAGAGGTTCATGCCTCTGGCCCTCATCCTTAGAATAGAGGTGATAAACTTGGGGATGACCACCTCATATACCTGATGGGTTCAAATGAATTAAGAGATGGAAAGCCCTTTGCTACACTTGTTAGTAGCAAAAATGTTAGATAACCTAGACTCTTTCTCTGGGCCTCAGTTTCCCCCACTATCAAATGAGGGGAGTTAAACTAGGTGAACTTTGACATTCTGTGATTGAATTTTGTTTTAAATAACTTGGAAACATTTCCCAACAACTCAGTGTAACCATCTGGCTATTGGAAGAATCCTGCCAGGTAGTGATAAATTGTTTCCTTCTTTTTTCCTTTCTTCCCTTTGCTCTTATGGGAATCTTGCAGACCATAAAAAAGTGAAGGGGAAAGAAAGGCAATCGGCAGTTCAATCCATCAGCAGACTAGTTCTTGAGCAGTTACACTGCAGATAGCCTTTGGTAGGATGGCGTTTTTGTTTGGAAGGATTCATGAGAGACGCCCAGTGAGCATGATCCCTTCCTTCCAAGAGTACATCATGACAACGAGACTAGACTAGCAGCCTTGAATGGCAAGAAGGCAAAGAGGGGGCCTTAGATGCCATTAGACTTAACCCCCTCATATTACAGAGGAGGAAGTTACAGCCCATTGTCACACAGCCAATATGTGTCCAAAGTGGGAACCGCCATGGTCTTCCTGGCTTGGAGGCCAGCTCTCTATCATGCTGATTCATTTCTAGCAGAAAGAGATGAGATAAAAAATGAGGGAGTTAGACTCCATAGCATGTGAAGCCTCTTCTATCTCTAGCACTGGGAATCGGAGACATGACAGTCTGTCCCTACTGCTTCTGCTCAGTTTCAAAGGGATTTGGGCCACTTGGTGCTTCCTCAGACAATAGAAAGCCTGACAAAGGGACAGTTGGGATGTGATGGATTTGAAGTAGAATAAAATAAATTCTGTCTCTTGAGGGATATAGTTAAGTCCATTGGCTATGGCCCTCTTGGCCCTACCTGAAAGTCTTCTCTCTCCCTTCCCTTGGAGAATCACGTATGTGGTTCTTGCCTTCTGTATATGGCTCAGAATCCCTTGGGAAAAGATGGCTCCCTCAGGAAACTACACCAAGTTCATGGGAAAATTTCCCCCCCCCCTGGTCTCTTGAAATGAAGCAAGCAGTCCTGTTCTCTGGGACAGTAGAAATAAGGCTTGTTTTCCTTTTGATGTGATGACAATGGAATTGATTATCTTGCTGAGAAAAATCAAAGGAAATGGGTCTGTGTGGCATTAAGACTTAGACTTTTCCCCTGTGGTTTGGGCTTTTCAGATGTTAATGCATTTGAAACATATTCTTTGCAACTGAAGACATATTGTCAGAGCTCACAGTTCCTGGAGTGCCTAAATATAGCTATTTGCAATACTGAAACATTATTTATGCATGTGTGTAAGATTACGGAAGAGGGGGGAAGAGACCAATCATAGGACCTAGTATCTGGGCATCCAGGTGCCTGCCAAGCCTTCAGTAATTATCTCCAATCTGCAGGGTAGAACCTTGTTGACAGTTCATTCTTAATGTCAAAGTTTTGCTTGACATAGGACACCATCATCCAACGAAATTTGAGTCTTTGCCTACCAAGTACTTAGTGACCTTCTAGAAGAAGTGGAATGATGAGAACACTGGGAGCCCATAGGACTTTATCAATCAACCAGCCAGCATTTAGTAAGCACTTATTGTGTGCAAGGCACTGTTCTGGGCACTAGAGATATATGGACAAGAATGAACTGTGCCTGACCTCAAAAGTCCTCCAGTGTACTAGAGAAGCTTACTTACTATAGGACATGCCTAACTAAAGTTGTTTCCTTTTGGACTGGTAGATATGGAGGATGTTACCTCTTGCTTTTGCTTACAGAATCAGCTTAAATAATCAAACTTTGGTAACAGTTCGTGATGCCTGTCACAGCTTCATGACAAGTGACAATGACATATGTTTGCTCCCCAGTGCATTTAGAGGGAGGAGAAGAGGATAGCTATGGAATGATCCTCAGATGATGTCGATTGCAGCAGAGGGAAGAATAGACAGAGACAGTCTGAGCACGGAACATGACTCTATTAATACCTTAACCATGGGCAAGTTGGTTGTCCTCGATGGCTGTCACCATCTTCATCTGTCAATCAAAAGGCTTAGATGACCTCTAAGGTCCCTTTCAGCTAGAATTTTGTGTCTCTTTGACCTAATTGCTCTAATTAAATGAGCTTTAGAAAAGCAGCATGAAAGCATATGAGTTTCTTCCTCTTGTGATGTTTTGTATTTACTATTAGAAATTGGAACTGAGGTGGGATCCTGCAGCCACTGAATGAGTGGCTGAGCTCCTATATGCTCACTAAGGGAATGATGGCTTTGTGTGATGGCTCAGAATCCCTTTCCAAAGAAAGAGATGAGGGTTATTTTTATGAAACTCTTCTTAGTGACATCAGGCAAAGACAAACTAGAAAGGACAATTCTGACTCGGTATCCTAAGTCCTCTTGAGTCTCCTAGGTGACCTGGGAAGTAAAACGAATTGGAAGGGGAACTGTGTTGGGTGTTAGGAAAGAGGAGGGAGTAAAATTGAGATGGTATATGTGATTTGGGGGGAAATCTCCTCACCTCTTGCAGTCTCTGAATGTCCCATTTATATCTCCCTCATCTGGAATATGGAAAGCTGCCCTTCAGAGAAAGATGGCCTGTGGAGGCAAAGGCTTCTTTTGTTGTGCTAACATCGAATAAATGATATTTGAAGTTACCCTCCCACCCCAACCCCCAGCAAATCTACTGATAAATAACAAGATGTCAAAAGCTAGTCTTTAAAGTAGTTATTTTCTAACTTTAAGTTTCTTAAAATAATCCCATTTTATCTTGGAGGTCCATGTGGGTAGGTGAGAATTCGCCAGCATCCTGTCTCTTCCTAGCATTTACCCTGAGGGCATGAGCTGTTGTGTGCTTCACTGAGATTATTCCTGCTTCCTCCCCCTGATGTTAGTGCTTTATTTTAATTAGGTTCTTGGGTAGGAGAAGCATGATTCCTGGAAGAATACTCCCCTTCTGGGCCGATGGAGGCATTCTGTGGTTAGCTCAGGTGGGGCTGGGGTACAGAAGTACACTTTTTTTTTTGCTTTTTTGGGAGGGCAATTGGGGTTAAGTGACTTGCCCAGGGTCACACGGCTAGTTTTTGTGTTAAGTGTCTGAGGCCAGATTTGACCTCAGGTCCTCCTGACTCCAGGGCCAGTGCTCTACCCATTGTGCCACCTAGCCGCCCCAAAAGTACACTTTCAGAGTGGCACCCTGCAAAGCTGCCATGCTTATAAAAACGTAGCAGACACATGACAACTTAACATCGAGTTGTTCTCAATGCTCTGGGTCTCTTTGGGCAGGAGGGCGGGGGGGGGGGTGCCACCCCTCTCGCTCACTCATTATGTCCCCATTCCACAAGGCGTGCTTCTCAGTAACCACAGGGCTATCCAGGTCTTCTCTCCCATCTTAGAGAGACCATTTTAGTTAGCATTTCAGTCACTCCACAGTAAAGCTGGAGAGACTCTTCTTTGGCTGGTTTTGGTGGTTTCCATTGGCATGGAAAGACTGCTCAGTCCTCTATATCCGCATCTCTTCTGCCTGGGGCTTTTATGTCTAGTATAATGGTTGGGTAGGGAACTCTGTCCTTCTGGGGTCTTTAGATTCATGCCATAAACATCTAAATCCCAAGTATCTCCTGCATTATCTGTTGGCTATCAAAGAAACTGGGCTGTCTTCTCATCTGACAGCCATCAGCCAAGCATCAGCTTTGTGATGCCAGTTAAGTGACTGCCTTCTCCAACAGCATCAATAATGAGTGGGCTGGTAGAAACACTATAAAATGGCCATCACTCATTAGCTGGGTAGGAGCTAGTTGTGGATGTTAATTTCCCCCTTTACTAACTCCCCAAGAATTTCTCAGAAATTTTAAAAAGCACTGTTGTGTGCCCTGATGTTTTCTGAATAATCTCTTTAAAATGAAAAATTTTAAAGCCAACCAGAATTCTCAAATTTGGGGTAAATTTGAGGGGCTTAGGGGGGAAGGCATAACTATCTCCAAAAATAAAAGTTTTTACTGATTACACTCCATCAGGCTTTGGGGCTGGTCACCAGTCAGCTGATGGCACAGAGGATAGAGCTCCCTACCTGGAGTCAGGAAAGACATGAGTGCCAATTTGACCTCAAGCAATCACTAATGTATAAGTCAGCGGAGATACAGTGACCCGTTGCTCAGGAATATCTTTTGTTTGACAGCTGGTAGAAGGTTACATTCTCTACTGGCAACAGGGTTGGGACATGAGGCTTGCCAGGAGAAATAAGGAGACTCTAGTCCTTGAGGTTTGTCTTTGGCCAACAAGTGGCATGCTACTGTGTGATAAAATGAGGACTTGGGCCCTCGTCACCTAGGGTCTGCAGTCACTTCTTTCCACAGGTCGCCCTCTCCAGGAGCAGAAGCTGATCCTTACTTCCATTCACCTCAAGGCTGCCAGAAGCTAGTCATTCACCCAGAAAGATGTCTCCAGGGCTTCTGAATTCGCAGCTGGTTTAGGTCCCAGCTTTACTCCTCATAGAATGATTCCCTTCTCAGGAGTAATGAAGGGACCTAACTCAGTACAGCGGAATGCTCATCCTTCCTGGCACGGGTCATCACCTCTAGTAGCTGGAATGACTGGATATGGATGTCATTTGTAGGACTGGACAGCACCTCCATCCGAGCCCTGTGGGGGCCTTGATGTCTCTCTGGCAGGTAATTACTCCAAAGATTGCCACTTACTGAGTATGTAGTCAATGCTTGTGCATTTGGGTCTGAGCACTGTTGGCTGCCTTCGAGAGGAAGAGAGCCAGAGATCAGGGCTACAGGCAGATGCAATGAGAGGCCTGTGTATCCTTGGGGCCTTTACCAGGAAACATGTGTACCTGAAACCACACAAGGAAAGAGAGGGCAAATGGCCACAGAGCCTACAAGACAGAGAGTAGCTGCCTGGCTCTGTCTACCTCACTTAGATCTGGGAAGCAGTGCCCAATCTGTGCACCACAGCATGGAACTGAAGAAAGGGAGCTTCAGCCCACTGGGACCCGTGTCAGTGGAGAAGCAAACGGGACCAGGCCCCTTGCTGGTACAGTCACATGGATTCTCCAGGAAGGGGAAGAAGTTTTTCTTCCTGACTCTTAAGGGGCAACATTGTCAGCTTAACCTAGGTTTTCTCTTGGTAGTTTAACTCAAACTGTCCTGTATCTATTTCTTGTTAACCTAAATGCACTTAAGGGCCCTTCAAGAGAGGTAAACAAATTCTTTTGTTCCAGGAGAGACTTTAGGCAATAATGGTTGTGAAATGAGCCTTAGAGTCCCTGTTTGTGAGAGCATCCTTGCTTAGTGTGAAGCCAATCTCTTAATGTTATTTTACATAAAGGAGAAACAGAGGCTCTTAATGGTTAAGGAACTTGCCCAGGGTCATCCAGCTTGTAAGGGTCAGAAGTAGGAATCAAAGTGCTTTGCCCAGCGGACAAATTAGAGCGTGATTTTCACCTTACTAAAGGATTCCTATAAAGAACAAGGTCTTCTGTGCCTTTAGATGTAGAAGTCCATCCACAAAAATCGGGTCTACCTAAAGCTTTGATGGAACTCCTCAATCACATGAATTAATGGGCACCTGTGTGTATTGATGTACCCCCCCCCCCCACTCCCCTTTCCCTGCTCCAGTGCTGCTTATGGTCTGTGTGATTTGGTTTTTACATTTGTGTTTTGCCTTGCCACTGACCTATGTGTAGCCCATTTGGGTGATTGGAAGGTTGATAAGATGAGTTGCCTTCCCAGATTCTCTTTTGATTTGACATTTATGTGCAGGATGACCTTAGACAAAATTACTTCTTTACCTCTCAATTTCCTTCCTTGTAAGATGGCAATAAGGACTTTTCCTTCCACAAATCAGACAATCTCAGTACAAATTAAGATGTCAGTCACTGTTCTCATCACTGATGCCAGTAACTGAGCAGACATCAAAGAATAAATTGAGCGTGATGTGAAGACAATATGAACATGGAACAGAGGAGGGCCACTGAGTCTTGTAACTGTAAAGTCTAGAAACTGTTAGGACCCTTCTGCTTAAAAGGCTTTTCCATTAGCCAGGAAGGATACCCACAAATACCTCATTACTTCAGTTATATGCCATGACATCACTTGGAAAGGTGTGGAAATGCTATCTTGAGGCTGTGCCATCTCCACACTAGGGTAATGGGCACACAATGGGTATTTAAAAAAAAAAAATAAGAACTTCTAGGCTCTGTGCCTGCAACTCAATTATTTGCCACCAGGTGTCACTTGGTAATGGGGTCAGAGATCCTGTGGCTACTTGGGCAAACAGTTGAATGAACTAAAACATTATAACAGAATAAGTTGTTTAAACATTATTAAGAACTTGTGAATTAAGTGGTCAAAATATAGAGCAAGATTTAAAGAAATAAAAATATCGGGGTACTTTATATATCCGATTGCATTTGACCCCAGCTCTTATCATTATATAGTGTATCTGGTTTCAATTTTTGCTTTTGGGAAAAACTTTAACACACACACACACACACACACACACACACACACACACACACACACACACACACCCCTGACTTGAGGAATCAAATGTCTTTATTCTAATTTCTCAAGTGTGGCTTTTTGGTCTTAGTGCACTGTTTTCTAGGGAGAATTGTCCGTTTTCCCTGTATTCAGCAGAGAGATAAAGATACCGAATTCATTCGGGCAATCTCCAGGCTATATAGAATATCGCAAACCATTTTTCAGGTGGCTCCACAGTGGTTTTCTTATAGGTGGCAAGGTGGTTCCAAACATGTATAGGATTGTCGAGGCAGTCAATAACCCTTCATAAGTACCACTCTTGTGATCTCATTGATTAAACATTCAATCTCAAGCCCCAAGAACCTTTGCTGGATTTCCCTACCCTGCTCTGGGACATGCCTTTCACTCCCAGAAATCTGCACAATGTATCATGTAGAAGTGATAGCAAAGACCTTTAAGCATTGATGCCTATGAACGGCTGAAAACCACTTAGCAGTAGCTGCCAACAAAGTTGAATCACAAGTAAATTGTTGAGATGCCATCTTTTCTAGTACATACATGAATTATAAATCACCCTCTGTGTTATTCTGCTGGTAAAATGGTCTGATTTTATCCCCTCAATTTGTAGAGCACTCAGGCTTTGAAACATTCAGCCTGGTGGGAGAAAAGGATGAGAGAGACATAAAGGCATATGGAATTGCTTGACAATGTGCTGAAATAATAAGACTGCTACTAAATCTGGGACTTCCTTGCTCCATGTGTAAAGGAAAGGCCAAATTTAAAAGTCCCAGCTTCCCTTGCACTCGGGCTCCCTTCATCCAGAGGTTGAAATAGATGGAATATGAGGGGCGGCTAGGTGGCACAGTGAGTAGAGTGTTGGCCCTGGAGTCAGAAGGACCTGAGTTCGGATCCAACCTCAGACATTTAACGCACACACAAACAGAAACCTAGCCGTGTGACCTTGGGCAAGTTACTTAACCCCAATTGCCCTCTAAAAAGCAAAAAAAAAAAAAAAAGAAATCCATGATAGGGGCGGCTAGGTGGCGCAGTGAGTAAGAGTGCCGGCCTCGGAGTTGGGATGACCCGAGATCAAATCCGGCCTCAGAAAATGAGCACCCACGCATAAATAATGACTAGCCGTGTCACCTTGAGCAAGTTACTTAACCCCAATTGCTTATTAAAAAAAAAGAAATAGATGGAATATGGCATTCAACTTACAATTATGCTAAAGTAATGTCATATGAGACTGTAGATCTCAACCTGAGGTGATACTGAGACAGCCATCTTGACTCTGAGACATACACAACTGTAATTGCCAATGGCAATGTTGACTCAGGGAAGGCGTCTCCAAAAAATCTGGAGCAAAGAATACACGTATTGCCCAGGCCTTCTCGTAGACTAGAGAAAATACTGGCAAGTCACACAGCCCTCCATTGAAGATGTCAGCTTGGCTAGTAGCTGGATTGCCGAGCTAGAAAAGAATAGGGGTGCACAAAGACCACCCAAACTCCACAGGCTGATGAAAGGGGGTGCTTTGACTATGAAGTATGTCTGTCCCTTACCTGCCTTGTGGTCCTGGGCTTAACCTCTCTGTTTCTTCATCTGTAAAATGAAGCTAATGAGACCTCTTGCAGGGCTGTGGTGAGACTCAAATAATGAATAGAAAGCATTTTACAGTATTATTCTTGCTGTTGTTATTATTATTATTATTATAACATTAAGCACTGAAAAGCAGTCTGTAAAATGCCCCCAAATTATAGCTTTGCACACTAAGCTTCAAGGAAATTTTAAAGCAATGTAAACACAAAATGCCTGACTCCCATCTCTTTTCCTCTGGGCTGTAGTGAGAAATCAAAACCATATATTGCTTTCACAAATTACAATATCACGTATATGGACATACATACTACAGAAGCTGGAAAAATGACTAGTTATAGCCAATAGCAAAAGGCTTTGTGGGAAATTGGTCCCTAGTCTGATAGTGATACTTTCTAGGAAACTTCACCTACTAGTTTTATGCAAAGGTCCACAAGCAGGTCATTGAATCTTCCTTCTGAGCTTGGCTTAGATTGTTGCATCTCCTTCATGCACAGCAATGTAAGGGTAGGGCCAGGGTCAGCAGGAACCTAGTGGAGAAAGCAAGGAAGGAAGGACATCCCAGTGTAGCCTCCTTGTGGCTCTGGTCTCCTTGAGGTGGCCTTACCTACCTCTGGTGCATTGGTCTGGGCCCTTCTCCTATTCCTGGAATGTCATGGATGAGAGGGACAAGAGGAAATGCAAGCATCAGCTTAGAGGAAAATTATTAGTTTTAGACCAGATCCATCTATAGATCTATCAACAGTGACTCCTAGAAATGGAGGGTAAAAGTCTGCATACTGGCTCAAAGTTAAAGACAGTGAAACAGTGTGGCAAAAAACGGAACTAGATCACAAGCCAACACCTGTCCTAGGTTTATTGGGTGTGCCCTGACCTGAAGGTATTCAGGCCGGGATGCAGAGAGATGGAAAGAGATACCAGTGGAGGGAAGAGCCAACATCCCAGAGGAAGGTTGTTTGCTACTGTGCTTGTGAGGTCCTAAACCCACTGTCAGGTTAACCCACTGGTTAATTCTTGCCAGATGGCTAGGTGATGCCTTGTCCATTGTGTGATAGCAGAGATTGCTTTGATGTAGGTTCAGACTGTGTAGCCACCAAGGACCCTATGATTCTGCTACTCTTGGGAGGGTACTTCCCCTTCCCCGATGCACATTGTTTCGCTCTGTTTGGGAGCCCAGATAACCAAGGTTGTTAAAATGACCAAAAACTTGGCATAACTAAGAACTGGGGGAGCTCAAGCCTGAGCATGGGCTTTAATGCACAGGCTCCTATCTACATTTGTTTGATTGCTTTGCGGCCTTTCTCTCCACACCCCCATGCCCCCCCCCTTTCCTGGCTCTCAGCTGTGGTCCAGCTAGAGGTGACTGCTGAATCAATGGCTTCCTAACAGATGAAGTGCTGCTGGGTGAAGCAATTACTCCTTGGAGCAGTATTGACTGAATGCTTGATATTGTCTCTCTAATTTACGTACCTTGGTCTCCTTATTTTTGTTATTGCTCCCTACAAATGATGTGTAAATTCTCATGTATTAATCTTTGCATAATAAATCGGAAGTTGGAACATTTGGTAGCCTGGGTCAAGTTGGACATTAAACCTAGAACTCTGGACTTTCAGCTCACGGTACATCCCAGAAATGAATTCATTTGAACTTGGTAGTATTTCCATAGAAAGGGTCAGTTAATTAAGAGCCAGTGAGTTGTTGGAGTTGACAGCTATTAACTATGTACTTTCGTACTTGTTACCTCAAAAGGCGATTAAGCCTCAAAGCAAAGAGTTCGCATGCCAGTTGTATTCGTGAGTAATTTTGGAAAGATCTCGGTGTCTGGGCAATAAGTTATGGAGGTCTACCACAGGGTAGATGTTCATTTCTGGGCCTTGAGCATAGGGAGGGGAAGCAGGAACGGGGAAGGGCCTCAGACCCACACTGCCTGGGGAGCAGTGGAGACAACTGGAGATGCTGAAGCTGAGCAAAGGGCGAAGGCTGCTAGATAAGGAATAGAAAGGTGAAAGGCAGACTGACACTGAGGTGCTCTGCCTACGTGGGGGAGAGCTCTAGGCAGAGGATTTAGAATTGGCTCAAAAAAGCTAATGGTCTGTTTGCTCTGGGTCCCCTTTTCTCTTTGTCCACTTGAACCAAAAAGTCATTATGCACGTCCTCTATGCTAGGGGACTGCTAGAGGTGTCATGGGGAAACAAAAACAAAATTGTCTTTGCCCTTAAAGGACTCATGTTAACAGACTTACAGAGGGTTTTCTGAAGGCTTTACTTCAGACACCTTGATATTTTTTAGCGGAATATATGAGACAGGATTCTGCAGTCTAGTGGTTTAGCTAATAACAAAAATCCTGTCAACTTATTTGAAAAGCATTCCTTGGGATTAATCTTGATCTACTCTGATCCTCATCATAGCAGTTGGGATGTCAAAGCATGGAATCAATCACCTCATTTATAAGCAATGTGCTGGAGAAACATGGACTATCCCCTTCAGGCTCTCCAGCCAAATTCCCTCAGTAGTTAAAAAAGTCTTTCCAGAAAGTCAACTCTTACAGTTAGCCAACATTTCTAGTCTCTCCCTTGGAGGAGATTGGTAGCTTAAAATTGGCATCCTTCATAGATAGACTCTGGTTTCTGGTCTTTGAGTGGTGTAGTGGTCAGCGCACTTAGTCTAGAGTGATCCCCTGTACAACTGCCAGGTGACTGAAGCTCCCCAACTTTGCTCATTTGAGTGCTGGGCATTTCAGCATTTCCATTTCATTTCTCTTTTGTGTAAACATAGAAGATAAAGTCAGGAACCAGGCAGAATGTCATTGTGAATGCCTTGGCCTGAGTCTAGAAAATGGTCACAGACATTTGCTCCAAGGTGACCCAAAATACTGCCTTGGGTCAATGTTTTTCAAAGTCCCCTCTACTTTACTATTTCCTATGTCAGCCTGACATGTAAGGAAGAAGCCAAGAAACTTGGAAAAAATAAGATGCAAACCAGTATTGAATTGCCTGGGTGTTTGTTTCTAGCCTTTTTTTACTCCTTATTTCTACCCTGAGTTTTTAACTTCAAAACCCTTATTTCTACCCATGGTTTTAACTTCAAAAACTTCTACTTGGTTTTCTATGACTCCTAGAGATCCCTTTCACACTAAGGGCCATTAGCCTGCTGAATGTTGTTTATTTTCTAGGGCTAGATTCCTAGAGCACGTGCTGGTTTAGCAGACTGTACAGACAGTCAGCCTACTTAATAAGAATGATAATGTTCATTCCAGGTTTTATTGAGTTTCAGTTTCCCAGAACATTGGTGTCTTGAAGGGTATAGCCTTGTTCTACTCAGGTAGCTCTGATCTGAGGCTGTCTTGTGGACGGGGTCATTTTCGACTTTCCTCCAGAAGTCTCTCTAGTCACAGTAGAATAGGTTCAGCTGAGTAAGGGATGGAGAAGCAGCAAAGAAGCCCTTCTTTATGGGACTGGGGCAAAATCCCACTGAGCAAAGGCAGCGATTGTTGTTCATGTCTGTTGTGAACAGAAACTCTTCTCATACCCAAGCTATCTGGTGCGGAAAAAAGGAAATTCTAGGAGGATTTGTCACCACAATCCAAGATCCTGTCTTTATATCAATAACTGTGTATAGCAGCTGACCTAGAAATCAACATCATCACATGGTCATCAATTTACCGGTTAAGGGAATTTATAGAAGTATACACTGCAGGACTGCAATTCAAATCAGTTCAAAAGCAATTTTAAAAGGGTAGCAAAAGGAAAATAGAAATATGGGGAGTGGGCTACTTGTGAGGAAGGATTGACTGGGAGAGTGAGGGAGTGAGAGAGAGTGTGCTATTAGCTCAGCTCTGCCATAACTATAAGGTTAGATGACACATTGAATCTTTCCCATTGAATATTATTTTATTGGATTAAGTCCCCTCTAGGTATTTTTTAAAGTTTATTTTGTTAGAATATTTCCTGGAGATTTATTTTTTAAAAACCACTCTATTCAATCTAATTTCTATTTCTTCTTCCTTGTCAAATTAAGACAGTCATAGAATTTTAGAGCTTAGAAGTACCTTGGAGAGCTCCCAATACAACCCCATGAACTTCTTCAAAATCATTCAGTCCACTGCCTCATTTTGCAGATGGAAGAAACCATGCAGTTTGGGTTTAAATCCCATGTCTGGATCCCAAGTTTCAGTTTCCTTGTCTGTAAAATGGAGATATCATGAATGCAGTCTGGCTCAGGGTAATTGTGAGGAAAGGACTTTATCAGTCTTCAAGCTCTCTAGAAGTAGGAGCTGTTTATATAATGATTTTCTCTAGAACATCCCGGGATACTTTCAAACTAGTGACAGAATCAAATCTTAATACTATCTGCTCTCTTGGGCACCTCTGGTAGAGAAGAGTAACCTTGACCTCCACTTCCTTGCACTCCAGAGGCTCTGGGAGAACAGAGAGGAGCCCACATACTGGAGGAAGCCTGCTTCAAAGACTCCTGGCTCATCTTCAGATTAGTATTATGTCATTCTTGGGGAAATACTTTTATCCATCGGGAAGTCTTTTTTAATCGGCTCCCAGGAATACTTTAAGAGCCAGATTAATTTTCCTCAAGTTGCTGGGTAAACTTTAAATTAACTTTATTGGTAAAAACGATTATTTAATGAACCTGCCTTTCTAGTGCAATATTTATCGGAGAATCTGTGATGAGCCCATATGGTTAAGCATTTATTTTTAGTGCATACTAAACAGAGATTGGCTAATGAAGGTTAAATTGTAGTGAAGCTCAAGTTGTCAAATTTCTCTTCTGTTGCAAAGAAATGACTTTCAACTGACTTTGGTATTCTTCATCTTCACTTTCCACCTCATAAAACAGGAGATGGAAATTGCTAAAACAACATTAGTCCCTCACGGTCTTTCCCTGTGGCCCAGTAAAAGCAATAGTTTTCTCAGTCATGAGTTCTTGGAGAAGGCTCTAGAGCTTTGGGAACAATTACTCATTTTTTTTAAAAACCTCCTTGTCAGTACTGTGCTTGGCACCAGTGTTCCCGAATGGCAGGCAGCCTATCCAGGAGGATTTGAAAGCCTGCATTTGTTTGTTTTTCCTTACCTCGGGGAACCTAAACTTTGGATCATTGGACCATCGATTTCAAACTGAAAAGGGCCTTAAAGGTCATCCAGTCCCACCTCCATTTTACAGAGGAGGAAACTAAGGCTCACAATAGGGAAGTGACTTGCCCAAGATAACACAGGGAAAGGGACAGAGCCGGAATTTAAACTGAGGTCCTCTGAGTCCACATTCAGTCCATTCTGAGTATCAAGGAATAAGTTCCTCAGAATTAGTCCTAGAATAAGGATAGTAATGTTAGTGGGGAGTTTTCTTTCCATCATTCACAGAGAAGACCAATGTGTGAAGGCCCCCATATCTAAAATCCTTGTGATTTTGATACTGATGGGGATTTGCCTCTGGATGCTTCTGTTCATGACTTTATTGCTTACATTGTCCAATCATTAAACAAGAAACTATCATCAAAAAGGTCAAGGAATAATTAAAAATAAGTTGATTGAATTACCACACTTGACTCTAACATTTAAGGTTTACAAAATGTTTTATGTACCTTCTCTCATTTAAAACTCAGGAATACCTCATAAAGTAGGGTCTCTTATTAACCCCATTTGCAAAGAAGGAAACTGAGACTCAGGTTAAGTGGCTTGTCCAGGATCATACAGCTAGTAAGTTTCAGAAGTGCGTTTCAAAACCAGATCTTCCTCATTCCAAGACCAATGCTCTGTCTCCTAAATCATTTAATCTTTCATCATACGGATCCAATTCTGTCTGATAAGTATGTATTAAGGGCCTCCTGTTTGTTGGAACTGGGATACGAAGTAAATATAGTCCCTGACCTCAAGGAATTCACAATCAGAATGGGGGATGGGAGTAGATCACAAGGATAAGAAATACAAAATATGACACATAAATCCAAAAATATTTGAGGGAAGAGGACACTAGCATTCTACTTTTAGCTGGATCAGGGAAGGTCTCCCCTAGCAGGTGCATTGAAGGAGGGCAGGGTAGAGGAGAGGAGGTGAATCAGCTGGTGAGATCAGAGAGAGATGTTGTCTGATCACACAGTTTTCAAGTAACTTGGAAAAGACTGCTTACATCCATACATTGAATTTCTCAAAAATATTTAAATGTATGCAGAAAATCTGAACAGTTGGTAATGTACTTTGTCATCCTTGGGCTGGGGCCAACAATGCCGACGGTATAGTTCCCCTCTCCATCCCCCTCCCCCTGGTGTTAAATTCATTTAAACAATTCCTGCCAGTCTGAGACAGCAGACTTTATTTTGGTACAGAGAAGCCTTGTGTTTATATTGCTCCAAATTGTATTTTTCCCAGAAAGGATTGGTTTTCCCTGGAGAAGGGGGGGGAAGAGATTGGCAACAGAGTGGTGGGCTCGAGTCTCTTGAGAATATCCATAGTGACCTAGCCCAATATAGGCTCCTCTGACTCCTCCTCCTTGGGTCTGAGAGGGATGAATGTAGAGAACTCCAACCCCAAAAGGCTTCCTTAAGATGCCAATTTGGAGACTGGGAACAAGGGAGGCTAATGATAGGGTCAGGAGGGTGAAGATCTCAGGTCATTTTGGCAACCTGGAAGATTCAGTAGAGGACTGATTGCCTTAGGACCAGGTTGCAGTGCTGTTCGTGCTTCTGATGATGGGGACTGGGCACAAATGGTAGGAGAAAAGCCCAAAGCTGCCACATTCATGACATTTTTAATAAGTGAGAATGCCCCACATGGCAGACTCATTTTATACATATCTAGAGATCGCCAGGTTGGAGGACACTCTATCCCCTGAAGAATTCAGGTTGATGGTCTTCCAAGGGACAATGTCTCCATTGTCTATATGTACTGACTGATGTTACATGGGATAAGAGACACTGTATAAAGGATGTCATCAGCAAGATGTAAGGCCAGAAAAAGTCAAGTCAGTCACAGAAGCAGAAAGAGGCATGGCCTGTGTGTAGCGGTCATAGCTACCTTGTATAAGAAGGCCCCTAATCCCACCTGCAATGGTGGATTTTCAGGAAGACATGAACAAGAGACATCCAAGATAGGGTCTGATCTGCTCTGGGTATGGGTGAAGTACTGACATCCTCATGATCCCAGAACCATCACAGGGAAGCTGGTGCAAAGGAAACTTGCTAACAAAGAGTTTCCCCAGTATTCAGGGAAATGAGGAGACACAACATCAAGCAACTTGAATGTGCTTTGTGACCATATTGGTCATTGTCCAACGCACAAATGTTTCCTGTACGTTAAGCTGATATCTGACTTTAGAGTCTTTCTATGGAGTGCCCTTCTCTATTAATGGCACTTGGAGCAGTCAGGTGTGCTGGATGGGAGCCTATCCAAGGTACTTTAGCTACCAGATGTAACTGAAGATGAAGGAATTAAATCTCAAGGGTGTCATCGAAGCCTCGAGTTAACTATCTTGAGAACCCATTACTACCCCCACTCCTGCTTCCACTCCAAGGAAGGTGTAGTGGACATTGGTAATGAGCCAGTGTATTGATTTCCAGTGGAAGCTGCTAAGTCAAAGTCCCTGGAGAGTAATTTTCTCTGCTTTCACAGCCTACTGGCTCCTTTTTTAAAGACAAATTCTGATTTGAGAGCACCTAGTTTAGCATGAAGATGGCACACTGGCATTCAGAAGTCCAAATGACAGCATCACCAATGGCATGACATTGGTGAGATTTTTAAAACAAATATGATTAATGGCCCTTAACAGTGGCTTGGCAAAGGGAGCGTTTCCATTCTGCACTGTCCTAACCCAAGTCTTTACTGAAGTATTATGTCCAGCTTGGGGTTCCTCTAGTGAAAAGAGATTTCAGGGACATGCAGAAAGTTGTGAGAAAAGTCACAAAGCTGATGAAAGGATTTGAAAATAAGCCCTTTGGGGAAAGGAGGGAAGAACAGGGCTTCCTGCTGCCTGAAGGAGACTGCCAAATAGCTTTGAATAGCTAAAGGAGAGAGAATCAGCACTCTGGGTGTAGGCTTTGATGCAGCTGTTATTCACTTCCTCTGATGCTAGAGGGAAAAGAAGGAAGCTAGATGTGCTAGAGGATGAACTTACATGAGCTGTAAAAACACACACACACACACACACACACACACATATACACACACTTTGGTTACTTTAGCAATGAATGGCTACCTTATATATCAGTTACTTTTGGCCCTGTGACTGTATGAGCTTTTGGTCAATTTGCAGGCCAGTTACCAAGCTCCCCTTTCATTTATAGCTTAGCAGAAACATGCTATGTCCCTGGTGAGTTTGGTGTTTCCTTGTCCTTGTTCACATATACGGCACAGTTATAGAGACTGGAATGGAGATTACAATCCAGGGGAAATGATCAAAGAACCATCTTTTTTAAGTGGAAGTGCTTCACTACTGTTCCATTTTGGACTCATCACTAGACTTGGTTTGGACAGCAGACTGGGCCACAAAATTAATTTTTCTATTCCCCAAATTAGATTTTCAATTCACAATTTAAACATGTGCCTCTCTTTCTTGTTACCCTAATAGATTTTATTTAGGTTCATTTTGATTTCCATTAAATGTCTTAAGATTTTCCTTATAGGCTCCTGGACAAAGTCAGCATTACGAAAACTGAACAAAGAGATGAGAGTTAGTAAGCTTTCTCATCATTCAGAAATCCACTTTAATGTCATGGGTGATGTTTTATACTCATGCTTGCTCTTCCTACTTGGAAACCTCTACTGGAATGAGGGTTTAGCCCAAGGAGACAATGACGTTATCTTGTGCCCATCTTCCCATCCCACTACCACCTGTCAGAGGCCATCCTGAAGGTATTTTAGATGCCATTGATGAGTACCATTCATCTCCATTTTATGTTTTTCATCAAGTATCTATCATCACATTCATCTTGTGATCTTTCTAGCTGCAGAATAGATCACAAAACTGCCACAGTTGGAACCAAAAAGCCATTTTTCAGGGGCATTAGGGAGAATTGGTTCTGTTTGCAAGGGTCATGACATTTGTTGAAATTATAGTTTTCGGATGTTGGTGCTCCAGTCTGAAACCCAGTCCTCGTCACACCAGACAATTGTTCTGCATTCCTGTTTTGGCTTCCAGCTGCTTCCAACAGGACCCAAAAGCCAAACGTGAACAATGTAAAATGAGATGAAAATTCTGAATTGCTTTGTGCGTAGCCTTCTCGAAGATGGTGCTCAAAGCTTTGCTTTGTGGGCAGCAAAAAAGGCAGCAAGAGGAAAGAAATGGAGCTGGATGGGAAAGGGGCTTTCTGGACCCTTTGTTAAAGCTTGGACAAATATATGCACAAGGACTGTGATATTGCCTCAGATGCCATTTTGCAAGCTGAAAATGATGTGTCAGTTTTGAAAAAGTTCTTCAGAAAAATATCAATGGGAAAATGTTCATTCATCACCTTTTCTGTCCACTGCCTGTATGCAGGGCCTATGGAAAACACACATAACCACTGAGATAAGGGGATAGAACAGTTCTCAAGATAGCGAGTGGGTCATAAAGATGGCATTTGCCTTGTTCTTCTTGGCCCCAAAGGTCAGAACGAGAAGCAACAGGTAGAAGCTGTGGAGGAGAAGAATTTGGCTTGCTTTAAGAATAAACTCCTTAAAGGTTAGCACTCTCTTGAAGTGGAATGGGCTACCTTTGGGGGTCATGGGGGTGGTCTTCATCAGGGGGTTAAAGGTTGTGGAGGTGCCCTTTCTGCTGTTGTAACTCCGTTACTAATGCCCAAGCCCAAGCTCTCAGACCAACAGGGCCATTTGGCTGTCAATTTCATCTTATTTCTGTGCATGTGAATCCCAGAGTCAGATCTGTTGAGATTTTTTTTCCTTCAACAGCCCTATTTTCCTCAGAGGGAAGGCACTGTCTAAATCCAAGCAAGATGTCTTCCCAATAATCCCTCTTGCCACTATTCCACTGAAAGGGAGTGTCTCTCATTTTCATCCTTGCCCACGAGAGGGAGTCCAGTAGGATTTTAATTAGGAGGCAGAAGAAAAGCCAAAAAGAGGCCTTGCTTCCACAGCTGGGTATACAAGTATAGTCTTCATTGCTTCCCTGTCAGAGTATAGCACATATCCATGGATATTTATATCAAAAGTATAGTCATATGGATTGATAAGCAGCTAGGTGACAGTGGAGAGAGCCTAGAAAGTTCAAATCCAGCCTCAGATACAGTAGCTGTGTGACCGTGGACAAGTCACATTATCTCTGCCTGCCTCAGTTTCCTCAACTATAAAATGGGGATAATAATGTCTACTTTTCAGGGTTGTTGTGAGAGTCAAATGAGATATTCATAAAGCACTTAGAATAATGCCTGGCACGTAGTAGATGCCATGTAAATGGAGTCTACTCTTGTTATCATTATTATCGTTACATGATGTGAGTGGAGCAGGAGTTTTCTCAGGAGTTCTTTATGCAATGAACCAAGGAAGAAGTCAGGTTTTGGAACTTGCTCCCAATGAGGGGCTTTTTACCTTAGCTCATTTTTCTTTCTTTTTAGCTTAGTTTTCTGGTGCCAAAGGCCTGGTATGCATTCATCCCAGGGGTCTTCCCCATGTGCTGCCTCGCTTCCTCACTTTCTCTTACTGTAGAGAGGACATCAGGTGAGCACATGGGCCATTCCCCCATCCCACACCACATGAGCAGCCCTTCTTTGCACTTGGATTTTGCCTTGAAGAAGTCCTTTATCTCCTTGTATGCCTGACATAGAGTCGATGCTTAATCAATGCTGATTGAGTCAGTCACATTGAATGTAAGTGCTGTAGCAAAGACTGTGAGCCACAATCTCAGATGAGTGAGTGTCCTAGACTTCAGGGCTGGCACGGAGGAGGATGGACAGCTGTGGGGGAGTAGCTTTCAGCAAGATGCTTAAAATTTGACCGTTCCAGTTTGAAGCAGACATTTCCATACTTACCAAAAGCTGGTGACTTGAAAGTCAAACACCTGTGGTTGGAATCCCAGGTCTGCCATTTACTGCTCATGTGAGTTGGGCAAGACATTTAACGTCTGTGTCTGGCCTCAGCTTCCTTATCTGTCAAATGAAAGGACTGAATTGGACTGTATGATTTCCAATGTCCCTTCAACACTCAAAACCATGATTTTACAATAACATTTAGACTTAAAGATAGGTAGAATGACGTCGGCTCTTGGAAGTAGGTAGGAATGATTAAAAGCTGGTGATAGAGTAAGACTGGTGGAAAGGCCTCTTCATTGTCAGTCCTGCCTTTTGTCTCCTGACCCGCCATGCAAAGAGAACACTGGGATTATCTTTAGAGAGAGCATCCTTGTATTAGCTACATGGGACAAGGTAGAGAGAGCATTTCTTCCACAGGTTTATTCACTTTAGAGAATTTATTATAAAAATTCCACAAAGCAATATTAATATTAACTGTTTCCCCTGAGGCATGAAAGTAGGTTTGCTATTACAAACTCTTCTTCATCATTGCATTGCCTTGAATGGGAATTTATTGAGAAATCCTCAAAGATATGCCTTGAGGTAGTTTCTCTATATCACCCATACATCCAGATATAATTGAAAAATCTGGATGATTTGATGGTGTAGAGACACTCCTTCAGACAGCAGCTCTGCTGAGTCCAAGAAGTCGCTTCTTTCGAATAGGGAACAGGTCCTGCTGTTTAATTATTCAGCACAGACTGCTGCTAAAGGACTTTGGAAAGAGCCCCCTCCAGATGCTGGAGGTGGCACGGACAGGAGCCATGATTCCAGCATTCTCTCATTAGGCAGTCACAGCTACAAATGGAAATTGATGCATGAGAGCAAACAGGAGCTCCCAGGCAGCCTCATTCCTGGAAATCATTCATTCCTGACACATCTGTTATAACTTCAGGTGGTTTTGTGTGGAGATGTGCCTTCCAAGTTAACTGAACACTTGCCTAATATGTTGTACATGTAAAATGCTTTCAAAGCTTCTTTTAGTTGGTTTGAGACAAGCTTGCCTGTTGTAGTGGAGTAATCACTTCGTTAGGAGTCAGGAGGACCTGGGTTCAAATCCTGCCAGGGGGCCCCTGGGTAAGCCTTTTCCTGGCTCTTAGCCTCAATTTTCTCTTCTGTTTGTGATTCTGTGATACCCTCACAACTTGCTCTCCAAGTGGCAGATGGGGTCCCAAGAAGGTGACAAGGACCCTCAAAATTAGGGGAAGTAATTAATTACTCTATGCTAATTACAGACATTCACACCTGCCTGGTCTGTGAGATGCTTGTCCATTTCTTTTCATAAATATGCCACAGGAGTGATGTGTTCCTTACTCTAGATCTCTTGACATTATATGGATTCCAATGGACCAAACCCCACTTAGTCATAGATTACTCTTCTCCTTCATTATCATTGGCCTCTTTTTTGCTTCTCCTTATCTGTTTCTCTGATGACATCCAGCAGACCATAAATGGTTTTGATCTCTCTGTTCCTAATGTCCTCAATTCAAATAATCCCCTCTAGAGAAAAATTCCTTCTTTAAAAAAAAAGCCCCCCTCCCAATTTTTTTCTGTCATCAATGATTTTTCCCTTGCTAAGTAGTTCAATACAAGTATTGATGGCAAGAAAGGCTAGATGGAGAAAATAAACCTGTCCCAAATGGCCCTATTTGATGAAATTTCCCTCTAATGACACTAAATTGCTCTGCTTGTGTTTTTAATGAATATGTCACTTATTTTGCCCTCGTTATCTGTGAGGCTGATCGAGAGACTAAAACAGATTCATAGTATTTGGGAATGATTTGTCCATTTTGCAAAGGTCAGCCTCAAAACTTTACTCTCTGAAATTCTGCACACCAGCCCATTGTGACTTCCCCCCAAACAATTATCTTTCTATTGAAGTGTATTGAACTAGCTATCAGGTAAAATAAGTCACTTATGACCAAAAAATGAGGGTGTTGTCCACATTCAATGCCTTTGAACAAAAGAGGCCTTATTGTGGCTTAGAGGTGAGCCTGGGGTCTCAAAGTTGAGGCACTGCAGGTCCTGGCATGCTGGAAATGCCTTTGTAAGCGGCTCTGGGACAACAGCAGCCAAGCCAAATGCTGAGAGGCTCCTGGCCAGAAGGAGGGCTCTCTGGGGAGCAAATGGAAAAATCCAACAGAGCAGAGCCCTGGGGCTTTCATTTGTCTCCATGGCAGGGTAGGGAGAAATGAACTGGGAGATGGGGGGGGAGATTAAGTCCAGGATTCAGAACAGGAGACCAAAGGTTCTTCAGAAGCCTCATGGTGGAGATGAAACACACTTGAGATGATTCAGTGGAATCCTAGTTCCTTGAGGACAGGCTGCTTTCTTTTGTCTTGTCTCCATCTGCTCTGCTTGCAAAATAGGTACAACAGAGGCTAAGTCAACAAGTATTTATTACTAAGCACCTACTATGTGTCAGGCCCTGTGCTAGGACTAAGGATAGAAAGAAAGTTCAAACACAGCTTCTGCTCTCAAGGACATCACAGTCTGATGGAGTAGAGACAAGTCTTGAATAGCTGTGATTGAAGGCATTCAGGAGTAAGAACCTAAATGGGACCGTTGAGGCCATCAGCTGTGCACCAGGTCGCATAGCCAGTGCCTTTCCATATTCCACTCTTGCTAAAGTCTGGGCCCGAGTGCAGCTGCTGGCATGGCTCAGAGAAAGGCCCATGGTGATGGGCCAGAGTGGCGCATTTCCTTCCTCTTCTGTATTCACTTTTCACTCTAGTTTTTTTTAAACCACTCACAACCACTCACCAGACAGAGTAAGAGAATGTAGCTTATCTTTTAATTAAAATTCATCAGGCAGAAGCATTTTAATTTTGTTTGCTTAAGGAAATGCTCTGGATGTTGAAATTGGAAGTGGTAGAAATGGAAATGGTATTTACAGCATCACAATATGGGCTCTCATCTGAGCTGAGTTTTTCCCTTGTTATTTGTGCTATGTGAATAAATAAATATATGTATATATGCATATATACATATATATGTAAGATTTGCAGCAGGACTTCCTGAGAGGAGCATGGCATAAGATAGTGGGAGAAAGTTTCTCTTCTGAGGCTTACCTGATTGTTAAAAACAGTACCAAAGCAATCACTTATCTGTTCTCTGGGAGAGTTTTCTGGCCTCATGGACACAATAAATGCAGTAATGAAGCTACACCAGATGCTTCAGTCTGGTCGGTAACCCATCCTTGGGGGCAGACATTGGACAAGTGCCTGATGGAACAGATGGGATTTTTGGCTATCCTGAAAGGCTTCTTGGTTTCTGATCATGGGTCTTGCCCAGCCAGGCAGCCTCATCTTCAGATGATGCTTAAAATGTCATCAGACCATTGTTAGGCCTGAGCAAAGGACATTTATGGTTTCTGTGTTGGGCTACAGCTGCAGGGTTTGACCTGTTTTGATGCTCTCCCCATCTGTGAAGGTTTGCAGCTCAGGGACCTTACTCATTCAAAACCTGGTTGGGTGGTGCTAATATGCACTGTCATATGGCAGAATCGGATCATGGGTCCATTGAGGGAGAAATTATTTTCTGTTGCTAAAGAAAGCATGGCTGTCTATATGTAGCCTTCTTCAAGCAAAAGATAAGTCATGTGGGTTCCTTGAGGAGAGTCAGGGCCACAGTGAGAGACTTTGTTGAAAACCTTTTGAGTCCCCATAGTGAGTGAAGGATGCTACAAAATTTGTCCCAGAAAATAGAGGCAAGGTGTGACTAGGTGACTTGGTCAATAGAGTACCCGCCCTGGAGAAAGGAGGACCTGAGTTCAAATCTGGCCTCAGACATTTAACACTTACTAGCCATGTGACCTTGGGCAAGACACTTAACTCCAATTGCCCTGCCTTCCCCGCCTCCAAAAAGAAGCAAAGAAAATAGAGGCAAGACTAGAATTGAAGCCTAAAAGATTCTGGTGAGTGAGAAAAGGGATGGGATTCAGGATTTTATGATTAATACAAATCCTGGAAATTGAGAGTTGGGAAAATGACTGTAATCTGCTATCTGACAAAAAAATCGAGAACGTTTTTAAGGTGGAGTGCTCTACCTGAAAACTAGGAGGTACAAGTACCAAGTCTTTAGTCTCAACCAGGAATTCATAAACAAGATGCAGCCTGATATTAGTTCCCTGCTGCAGACTGTTTCTCCCTCTGCCATAGGCCACAGGCTCAGGTTGGTGGGGGGTTTTTGCATTTTGTATTAATCAGATCATATTTTCCCAATGTGGACTGTTGATCTTAAGAAAGTTGTACAAGCTTCTGCTGAGTCAGGAAGCATCTATCTGGATTGTTCCCATCCTGTCCTTTGTAGTTTCCAGTCTTTTCCACTAAGCATTTCACTTTCGTTTGCATGCTCTCAGAGCCAACTGATCTTCATGGAGGGTCACTGTGAACAAGGAGATGACTTATTTTATTGTTTCATCTGCTCAATTGGTTTTTGTTTTGCCACAATGTATGCCTTCCCAGATACTCTCTGAGCTTGCTGCTCCCCTCTTTGGGTCTCTTGGCCCCATCCATTTCCACATCAGCCTAGTCATTTCTTGCTCTCAGTGGGCATGGGGGGATCCTGTGCATGTTTTTGTCAATGAATCAGTCACTTTATGGACATCCCCACTTTTCTTTTTCCTCTTTGTATATACGCCGAGTTCCTCATCAATTACATTTTCTCCTCCATCCAAATCCATTCTTATAGGTCCTGGGCCCATAGGTACAGATGCTGTGAACTTCAAACTGTTCTAATTGCTCCCTCAGTTGCCGTATGCATTATTTAGTAAACATGGCGGCAGCTGGCAGAACTTGGCAGGAAGGAGAAATATCATAGCCACAGGTTTGTCTCAAACCAATGTGCTCTACAGCCACCCTGACTGGCTATCAACAAGCCATACACAGTTTCCCATGCTGTTTTGCCTTTATCTGAAGACAATCAATATTAAAAAGGGGGAAAGGGTTTTTTCCCTTTTGGAAGAAGGTAGGAGAGAGGAAATCAAGCCAAAGAAATCAGTACCAGTTAGAAAGGCCTGACTTCTATCAGGTAATTTGCCTTTTATAACAGTTCTCCATTTGATTCAGATCTAGAATGGAAAGTCCCCCGCCTAGGGTATCATCCTACATGCCCAAAAGGTACTCTTTGAAGATTTATCACCCTTTTTCTAAGACCTTTACTAGTGGATCAAATCTTTGTCAAGGAAGCTATTGCATTAATATGATTTGCTTGAAAAGTAGGATGCTGAGAGTTTGATTTCACAGCTGACTTTTTGGAATTATCTTGGAAGGTAGACTCACGATATTCCATTTTGACCATAAAATAGCTTAATCTGGCAAACAGACTGGAAAACAAGTACCGCCACCACAAACATTCCCATGGTACTGTCCCTCGTCTCCTGTTTGTGGCTACTGGCATGTTCTCTAACTCAGTGGAGAGGTAATAACTTTTCTACAGAAAGGAAGAATGAAACCAGGCAAATTTGCTGACCCTTTGCAGTGGGGCTCTGACATCTAACATGATTTATTAAGGCCTGAGCCCTGCAAAAGTCTTCACAAACACACATTTCCAGACCTCTGAATTGTACATCTCAGAGCCATGAAATAGGGGTTTTGAATGTGGTGTTTGCCTTTTCTTGAGCATTATTAAAGTGATTAGCTTGAAATGGCCACAGACCTCTACCTTCCCACATAACTCACGGTTTTTTAAGAATAGCCTCAAATGGGCTTTTGTGAATACTTTCTCATTATGCTATCAGTGGGATTGGGTTTTGTGACAAGGACCATAATAGAATCCAATGAAATGCACAATCCCCAAACCTCTTGAGTTTGAGAAGGTGATTGCCAAAGTCCAAGGGGGTTTACTCAGATGACCTTTGTCAGATGACCTTTGGAATGGTGCCCTGGGATGAATGCTTGCTGGCAGTGCTGAGCTACTGCATGCTCATAGCCCTTAATTATAAGGTTAAGTAATAGCAATTTGTGCCTTTATAAATAATTCATATCTGATTTGAGCCATTTCCTAAAATGATGCATTTATTTCTATTCCACATATAGAAAGCACTTAGTGAAATTAAGTAGCAACCCATTTGAAATGGATGGAAGGAGGGTAGTTGGTTTTGGGTTTTGTTTTGTTTTTAATGGCAAGAGTTTGGCAATTTGCTTCCTTGGAGGCATGATCACTCCTGAGCTAACATGGAATGGAATGTATTCTTTTGCCTCCCAGCCCACCTCAACAGAGTCCTCTGGGCATTTAATTGGTGGAGTGAGGCTCTAATGATTTCCAAAAGGGTCTTTCTAGTGGCCTGGAGGTTGCCTCATTAAGCCTATTGGTCCACTCTATTAAAGGCTTCTCCTATAGATTCATCGATATAGAATGGATTCTTATCAGCAGAATTCAAGTACATTGATGGTGCCAAGGGCAGTGGGCCATGGAGTGAAGACTCAGTCCATCTAGTATTAAAATGGGAGTACTCAAGCTTGGGAAACTGCCTTTCTAGCATGCATGCCCCCTTCACTTTGTGTGGCTTCTTTCTATTTTCCCTCCACCATCAGTGCCTTGCAATTCTTTCTAGCTAATAGATATCATTTGTTTTCTATGTTTGTTCCATACACAAATATTTGATTTTGTCAGGGATTTGATCATTTCTGACATCCCATTCATGTACAGTTTCTGTTTGCCTTTCACCCTGAATATCTAATGAGCTGAGCTCTCTTTCATGAAGAAGGCATTGACCATCTCCCATTTTGGAATCAACAAACTAAAAAGGCCATATTGTCCTTTCTTTGACTGTGCCTGCTATAGGGGCCCATGGATGTCTTTTTGGAAAAGTCAACATTTGCATCATCTGTCATATTTTAGTTTTTGCTTTGACTGAGTGTGTAGGCAATGAATGTGGCAAAATTCCATAATATAACAAATGACTCTAGTGAAGGAACAGTTACTTTCTTCATGTGGGGGCCACAAAAGAGAAGACTTCACAAAGGATTTGAGTGGGAGCCAGGCTCCTTGAGGTCCAAGTGAGCTTGGGACAGGCTTAAGGACTCCTAATAACCATGGAGTTATTACCATGCCACTCAGCCTGTCCAGGGGGTTGTTAATTCATTCAGCAAATTAATTTAACACAATGCCTGTGTACCAGTCACTGGGGATAATGAAAAGATGAGAGGAGAAATGACCCCTGTGCCCTAGAGTCTGTAGTGTCATAGACAGAGAAACGTTCCCCTTGATAACTCAAATACAAAATGATTTGTGATTGTTGCTTAAAGAAAGGGCCCTGTCAGGGTGAAAGGGGAAGACTAAGACTGAGAAAAAGAGATCAGAGAAGGAAACTGCATTAGAGCTTGATTTCAAAAGATTGCTAGAAATTCACTAGATGAAAAGGGAAAGTTAAGATATTAGGGAGCAATCTGGGCAAAGTCATGGGGGCAAGAGAGCACCAGGTGTGTTGAGGGAACAGATTGCTTGGGAAGCAATATGTTGAGTGGAGTGCCATGGGTTAGGGCTGGAGGGCTGGGCTAGTATCTGGCTCTGAATATGAGAATAGTCTCCAACTCGAAGTAAGGAACAAGACCGACTCTGGAGGACAGTGTTCAATTCTCAGGGCTCCATTTTAGAAAGGATGTCAACATGGTGGGACAGCCAGGATAGGAATGCAAATGGAGGCTGACTGCTAATGTTGCGAGATGTTGTAGATAAGACTTATGATTTGGGGTGGGATTGAACAAGGTGTGCTCTGAAGGCTCTTCTAATTGTAAATTCAATGATTCCATGAAATCCTAACTGAATTCTAAAAATCACTAAGCATTGGCAAGTTGTTATGGCCTTCCACAGATACCATTTTTTCTTTAGTCTTTATCAAGTTGCCTGTGTTGGGGAGGATACCTTATGGCTACCTACAGAATCCCCTTACCCAAAAACATACACACACACACACACACACACACACACACACACACACACACACACACAGACTGACCTTTTATCCAACAGAGCTCACCCAAGATTCTGCCCCATAAACCTACTATAGGATTTTAAAATCCAAGAATCTCCTGGCAAACTCAAGATGTCCAGTAACCTTCGATGTTACCCAAATTGACCCAAGTGCTGAGACACAGCATAAAATAGACTTTGCTGGGTGTGTACCACAAGGTAAGCCATTCTAGTAGTTTCTTCACTTTGCACATTTTTCCAGAGTCCCGTACAGAGGAGAGAATATGAGAAGGGGGGCTGTGAATGATGGGATGCTATAGACTGCTCAGATGGGCTATGAAAGAGCAGAGTCATTGTTTCTATGTTAACTTAAACTCACAAAAAGTTTGTCCTTTCAAATATTTAAGCTTCCTTCCCCCCAATTCTGCTTAGTTATTTTTCTGAAAAAAGCATTTTATTCATATATAGGCATTATCACACATTTTCAATTAGTGGAGGCAGAAATAATGAGCTTTTCCTTTGTTGGAATGTCCTAAGAATGGGCTGGACCAGTAATCCCCAACCTGGGCATGAGCTCACTCCATGTGGGGCACAAAAACCCAGGAGGGGAAAGAAAAGTTGATCCAAAAGCCTAAGTGGCCCCCATACCTCCCCAGCTGGGTAGAGGCCATCTAGTTCAAATGATACCTATCACATCCCTGAAAAGTCATAGGGAGATCAGAAAGAGGCGAGTGAAAATTCTGTTACAATTTTCCAGACACTGAATGAGGAGAACTGTGACAGTGAGACTTGGGAGTGTGAGTGGTGATATCAGAACATCCTGAAAGATGTCAGATTCGAAATAGCCAAGGTTCAGTCATGAGAGGATTGGGAAGGTGACAGTGAGAAAGGGTCAAAGAGAACTTTCAGGTTTTGAGCCTGGAGGACGAGAAGAATGGTGGGGCACCATCAGTATTAAGTTTTGAGATCTGGGACAGAGAAGAAATGGTTAGTTTTGTTCTGAAGTTTTCAAATTGGAGAAGTAAAAATGGAATGAGAGAGAGAGAGAGAGAGAGAGAGAGAGAGAGAGAAGGAAAGAGAAAAAGAAAAGGAGAAAAGAGGAGAGAGATAGAACCTTTAGTCAGGCTGTCTCATTACCCCCCCCACCCCGCAACCACATGTCTAGAATGACTTTAGATCTGGTTTTCTGATCTATTTCTAGGAAGCAATGACATAATTCTTCTTAGGAAGAAGTTATTATTTCTCCTGAATTAAGCATTACCTGAAAATATATATTTTAAGTAGTGAGATTGGGATTTCAGGGGGGATCCAAAGCAAACCAGCTAAGTTTAGAAAATAAAATACAGCAAATTTCAGCTGTGACATCTTCCTCTTCTCTCCACTCTTTGAAAAGTATAATGTTTCTAATACCAAAGGAAGCCTACAGAGCCACTTCATGGTAATTATTCTTCTGATTTATCAGCATTTGTGGATCTGATAAATTTTTCAGTAAAGTGCTCACCTTTATTACCCTGAAATGAATCCACTTTTGAATAAGAAGTGAGATGTAATTCTTTGGGCCGGTCTCTATTTACACCTGGAATGTGTAATGAATTCTTCTTATCTGAGCCAAGCCCTAACACCCCCTGCCATCATTTCTGTAATCATTTAGAGTTGTCATATCACTTGAAACCCAGAAATGTCATTCTCTCTAGGAAGCTTCTCTCACAATAGGGTTAGAAAGAGAAAACTGCTGAGGCAAAAAGTAATTTCGAGAGCCAATCCCAAGACATCCATGGGCAGGGAGAATAAAGGTATGTCAGCCTAGTCCTTGAGCAACAATGCTTTGAGCTGGAAGCATCTGGCTTTTGCTGTCATTTCCTCATTTTTTCTTTTTTTTTCAGTCCTACTCAAAGACAATACAGCCCTGGGACACTGAAGGAAAACTGCATGGACTGGGAATTCCTGGGAGAGCTTATTTGGATGATCCTCTTGAGAAGGGATGGGAAGTTTAGGGAAAGTCCAGTTTAAATTCAGCATCACTTTGCCAAGCAGAAAGCAGCAAAGCGAGCAGGCTGGAAGGATGGTGGGAAGAGACTTGGGGGAGGGGGGCATTGTACCTGGCAGATAACTAGCTGGAATGAGTTCCATTGATTTGGCTGATTATCAGAAATTAGAAAAGGGGGCTCTGTTAAGACCCCACGTGCCCGCTAATTCTTTTAGTTGCCCTGACCAGGGCATTCAGAAACTGCTTTTCAGCTTTATTTGCTTACTTTTGCTTTATTTAATCTAATCAACTGCTTGTCTAATAAGGTTGGGAGCCAACTGTGGCCAACCTTCTTTAAACCCTGCCATTCATCTATTCCCTCAGGCTTAGGTTAGTGCCTTCAGCTAGGAGAAAATGTGAGTCCTCTGCACAGGTCCAAGGACTCAGCTTGCTTGTCCAGATAGCTGAGAGGTATTAAGGTGGGAAAGGCTGAGAGCTCCAGGCAGTAGGTCGGAACCCATGGGCTTGGAAGAACTGATGGCCAAAACCAAATCCGTGTTGCGACAGTGGGTCAGCAGAAGCAGTGACTCAAGCAGCCAGTATGCATCCTTCCATTAAAGACTGTCCTCATGCTTTCTAGGCTGATCAGTAGAGTAGAGTTGGGAGTGACTGGGCAGGCAGAATGCTTACTGGTTCCATTGTGACAGCTTCTCACTTCTCAGTCAAAATTCAGTAGATGTTGATTAAGCCCCTCCTAAGCCCCAGTGCTTGTTGCTGGGGGAGAGAAGTAACTCAGTCCTTGCCCTCCAAGAGCTAAGTCTAGTATTCCCATTCATGCTTCAGCAGTTTATTTTGGCCAGCTCTCCTCCATCCCTGTAGCTCTATTTCAGACCCCAATTCCCCCTCTTTCCACATTCCCACTATAAGAAATCACCTCTCCTTAGCACTCAGATCAACTTCAGTGTGCCTAGCATCTTTAGTAGATTGTAAGCTCTCTGAGGGCAGGGTATGCATTTTCTCTGACTTTCTGTATTGCATAGAGCCATTCTTGTATGTCTGCTGAATATTTGCTGAATGAGTAAAAAACAACATGTGTCTAGTTCCCTGTTTTTTAGCATAGCCTGCAGTGGAGATGCTTGGTAAAGATTTGTAACTGACAATCAATTCTTTAGGAAATGATAGCACATTGGGCATTTTTAATTACTGTGTTGGGGAGAAAGGAACTTACATCAGTGTGGCAATAAGTTAACTGCATGGTTGTGTGACTCCTCCCTTCAGGAAAGCTTTCCTAGATGCTGCATTTACCAAGAAGTTATTTTGGAGGTTGTGAAGGGGACTCATCTAAGCAGTTTTTCCTCTGCTAGGAGGGGTAATGGAGTTGGAAGGAAAAATGCAAAGGTCATTTAGGTTAAGTTCCTGTCTCCAGAGAGCTTGGCCCAATCTCTGAAAGACCTCTCTCTCCTTAACACACACACACGTGCACACACACACACACACACACACACACTCCCTCTCCCTCTCTCTCTAACACACACACACATACACATGTGCACACACACACACACACACATCACAATAGCTCCTTTGTTAGCTGACAGATTGCACGGTCTCTTTTTGATAAAAGCTCATATTATCTTCCCACTTGATTCCCAAAACACCCTGCAGAAATTATCCATGAAAGTTCCTTTTCTCCCATATTCTCTTGGTATTGGCCAAGGCAGGTGTGCTGGGAAATGGAGTATTTTCTCTAAGCAGCTTCTCCAAAGTTAGGTTCCTGTTGATTCTCAGTGTGAGGCAGGGTTTGGAGGAAGGGAGAACAAGCAAAAGGGTTTGCTACCCATCAGAGAGATGGAGAATTACTTTTCCTTGGGGTTTTGGTTAAGGTTTTAAAGAATCTCTTCCAAAGCCTGCTAAGCTCTCTCTTAGCCTCTTGTGGATAAGAGCATCACAGAGCCCAAGATGGAAAAAGGGTGAAAGCATCTTGCCCAGTTACTGGGAGCCTGGGCTTCTGGGGACCTTGGACTTGTAGCTTCCCTGCTCCCTGAATTATATGCATGCAAGGCAGGTCCACATTTTGCTTCTGCATTCTACATCAATCTTCTTTTCCCTCATCTCCAGACTGTATGCTTGTCAGACAAAAACTTCCAATCATTCCATTTAAAAGCCTTGATCAGATTTGCACTTGCCATATTTCTTAACAATGTCTTTGCCATTTCCCCAATTCTATGCATCACTGTCTAGGAACTTCAACGTGTTATGCATTGGGGGAATGAATGGGCCCCTCATCCTACTGTTTCTTCCATTGTTAGGACTCTGGGAATCACTGTATGTGACAATATGCCTCTTTCCACTGTGATGTCAGCTGCCTCAGACAACTAGACCAAGGCTATGTGACTCTGGGATGACCAGTCCCTTCCCTTCTCTGGGGTTTAGTTCCTCTGCCTCCCCTCACTTTATAAAAGGAGATGGTTGCATCAAAGGTTATGAATGTCTCCTTTCAATTCAGCCATTCTGTGATTCTATGCCCAAATACTTTCTGTAGTCTTTGAATCCACAGATGGGGGCTCTTACCCCCACAACACATTGCCCCAGCCAGATTCCCGAACTGCCGGTGGTTTGCCATCAATTTGCCTTGGTTAATACTGGCTCTTTCAGAGATACCCTAAAATTGAGATGCCATCACTGGGCTTGGGTAATTACTTCCCATTCCATATGCCAGACAGTGTCTTTTCAAGGCCTGGACCACTAATAAGGTTCTCTATCATTCCACAAGAGGGTTATTCTAACTGGTATCAAAGGGGACTTTCAAGGGCTAAAGTGAATTTCCCCCTCCAGTTTCCTTACTGGATTCATGTTTCCTTAAGAAGCAGGACTTTTAAAAATCCAAGTTTATATGCAAACCAGAATTAAATCAGCCCACGTTTGTTCTGCTAGAAATCAATTAGCCTGTTTACAAATTGGTTCTTTAATGTTTTCAGACCATGGGGCCAATTTTTGGTTTCCTTTGGGTCAGCCTTTATTTAACTGATCAGAACACAGAGCAGCTCTCTCTTCCAAGGAAACTGAGGTCTTATGAAAGTTATGTAAAATGTATGGGATAAATGGAACCACTTGGCCTGAAGCTAACCCTGGAAAATGGCCTAAGAAACTGCCATTAGGACTGTATTCCCGTAGTGACTTTCCAATCCTTGATTCCATTCTAGATATGCAAATACATTTTAATTTTATGACCATTAAATATTTTTATGGTATTTCAAGCTTAATAGACTCCACAAGAGTCATTAGGATGGATTTGGGATGATTTGATTTTGCTTCTCTGAAAATTGCAGAGACATTTTGAGTTTCAGAAAAGTGATAAAGATGGTCTATAGCAATTCCCCACAATTTCTAAAGCCTGAAATCCTGAAAATTATGAGGGAAACCAGAGCATTATCACTGTCAGGTGTTGGCCACGAAACCAGAAATGTTTCATCCCTCTCCCTTCCCCTAATTTAGGCACCTCCAGAGAAGCTCCTTTATGTGGTTAGGTGCCGCCCTCTCTCAGCCTCAGCTTCCTCATTCATAAAATGGGTATAGTAACAGCACCTACCTCACAGGGTTGTTGTGAGGATCAAATGGGATAAAGTGCCTTCCAAACCTTAAAACACTAGATAAATGTCCACTGTCATCATTTGCATTATCGCTGTGTTGTATCTGTCCAACTAGTTTCTAAGTTCCTTGTGAGTAGGGACCATGGCCTATGCTGGGTATCCCTCTGTAAAATAAAAAAAAAAAGTGCTGGGCACAGAGTGGGTAACTGGAAAATGTTGGTTGATGGATTGCTCTGAATGCTGTCTGAACCCGAGGGATGTGGGCAAAAACTCCAGAAGGAAGCAACTAAATCAAGTGTTGTTTGAAGCCAAAATTCTGGGGTTGCCTTTGGCACTTCTTATTGAGGAATGCTGCTATAGGATGTCTCTAAAATCTGAACGCAATTTTAAGCTTTAATGGATTTTTGAGATAGCCAGTAGTAAGTGTAAGGTGAACAATACTTGTTTTTTGACCAAAGGTTTCCTGCTAAAGTGGTACCTTGTATGGAGTCACTTGTTTGAAAAGCTAGAATTAACCCAACTGAACCTGGGAAGTCTTCCCTTCTTGAACTGGGTAAATGACTGACTAGAGATGACTTGCTCAAATTTCATGTCGAGTTTTATGCAAAGTAGAAAACATCTTCACTTCTGAACAGGGTTTTAAAAACCTTTGGGGGCTGGTCTGTTTTCCAAGTAATGTTGAAACCAGAGAGCACTGTCTGTCTGTATATGACATTTGGTTTTTCTATCATTGTACTCTTCCTTCAATGTAAATATAATTTGTGTTTTGTTGGGTCCTTGGATAAAAGATGTGTTTTTTTTAATTAGTATCCTCCTTAATTAGTAGCCAAAGCAAGTTCAATTATGTGAGAGTAATGTGTTCAAACCACATCAGAAGCCTGCCTATAGAGATTTCAATTATACGATGCCTGGATTAGAGATTCATAGAATAGTTCTTATGTATTAAACCCAGCTGTAAACTCAATGGGCTTTATCTCAGCAGGGCTACATACCCCCACCAGTCTTCTCAGGTACCCAGCATGAAACTCCATCAAGGACAAAAAGTCATTTTCCTAATCCTTTAATTCTGACCAAATCACCAGTCGGCATTTTTTGCAAAAATTGAATTATTCAATTAACTCTTCTTGTTATAATTTACATGCCAAGTAGCTGATGAGAGGTCCAGACTGGATCAGACTGGCCATTTAGCAGGACCTCTTGATGCATAGGCAAAGGTTATCTTTCTCACTACCCTTTTGATGGTCATTACTCTTTTGTCCCAGCTGGGTGGCCCATGAAGGTCAAGGTCATACCCTTCACTCTCCACATTTGCAGCCCTATCCTACCAAATCCAAACTGGCCTAGTCCTATTCTCAGCTAGAAGATGAGTTAAGAAGCTAATCACTATGAACGTCTTTATTATTCCAATCTAGATAGCTATGGACCATGTCCCCAGGCAATTGTCTATGATGAATGATTCTGGGGTGGGGGGGAGGCTTTCAGGCACAGTGACAAACTTGTGATCCGGAAAGATCTAGCCAAGCCAGCCTTTCAGCACCCTTCAAAGAACACCAGTTAGGCTTCAGCCTCTTTTGCCTTGGGTAAGGCCAACTCCCTTCTTTCATAATCCTTAAACTGAAGGCTAAAGAAGGGAAGTGGCGTTGCCCAAGCATAAGCTGGTATCAGGAATTGGAACTGGAGCGCCCGTCTGACTCAGCCTCTACCTTTGCCACCGCTGCAGAATCCTGATGGCCCTTGGTCTTGCCTTTCACCTTTTAGATGGACTGTCCGGAAAATGTCTACTTTATTTCTGAAACTCACTAATAACTCTCATTGGAATTTTTTTTAATGTAACAGAAGTGAACAGGGTACCACTGATTGACTGGAGTGGGGCATCTTCCATGGAACTGGATATGCACTGTGGCCCCTTAGGAGATGTCCCAGTTCAGCAAATCAGCCCTGCGACATTTCCCAAATCTAGTGAACGTACTGCTTGGTGAATGGTGATAAATGCATTTCTCTCTTTAGTAATTTCTCTTAAAATATCTACCTTGTGTAAGTTTTCAAATGTTTGTTAATGGGATGGGGGGAGGAACAGGGATCCAAATCTGTGACTGTATCAGCATAAGGAGCTCCCAGTATGGGAACTCCCTCTCCTGTTACAGATGATAACTCTCTAGAACTTTAGAGCATTAGAACCTCTTAGTGCCTGGGGACACCAAAAGGTTCTGGGACTTATCTATCATCACACATCTGGGTTGTGAAAGAGGCAAGGCTGAAAACCATGTCATCCCAACTCCAAAGCCAGTCTTCTATCCACTACATCATGCTGCCTCTCAAATTTGCCAAATAGCTATGAAAAAGATAAAGATTCAATAATCCCCAGTGTCCTTTCCTTCTGTATTAAATCAGAAATTCCTAGCCCATTGTCCACAACCAGGAGGGCATATAAGCTAATGGATAGAGTGCTGAATTTGTGAGCGGAGCCCAAGCTCAGCAATGACTGGGATGACAGAAATTCCTTGTGCACGAGCTCCCGTGCCTGTGAAATCAAAATTGGAGTGGGGTGGGGGAGGGAGCAGAACATATTGTGAAATGTGGGATACAAAAACAAAAGATATCAATAAAAATTCATTTAAATAAAAAATTGGAGTAACACCTTGCCTTTTTCACAGGTTGATCGTGGGTGTCCCAGGACCTTTTCTGAAGAGCACAAAGGTATGTCCTTTGACTTTATTGATATTGTCATCAACCACCTCCATGTCCATTTGTAAACATGTCCCCCTCCCCATTTCAGAAGTGCAAAACAATGAGACTAAAATCTAGTAAGACAATGCAGCCAACAGGAGGGGAAAAGGTTGAAAACTAGATTTTTTTAGAATTCCAAAACACTAAGAGACCTTTTATTGTAGAAAGTTTGCTCAAAACTGATAAATGCACTAACTTCATTTTGGGATCAGTGTGTCCACTTTGGTGAGGATTTCTTCTTACCTTAAGATGAATTCAACAGCTAAATCAAGCAGAAGGTTACAGGGCACAAGGACTGAGTGATTTGGTTGAGTTTTTTGTTCATGGAGACATGGCAATCACTAAACGAATAACTCAAAAAAATTGTTTAAAGGAAGATACAAATACCATAGAAGCCACATGACGACAAAAAGGTTTAGGGGCGAGAAATGAGATAAATGTTGTATAGACGTGGAAGAGGAAGAAAGTGATGACAAAAGGGGGGATCATGGCAAGGCAGGGACCATTTTGTGTACTTGAGGCTTGTTTAGTTGGTCACTCATGGTTAGATGTAAGCTATTTCCCCAATGTACATATCAGGAACAAGTTCTGTTGTGTAGAGGAGCAAAGTATGACTTATCTTATGCAGATGGATTGGGCTTTCTGTCTGTTGAGCAATGTGAAGGCAGGGTTGGAAATGAGCGCCCAAAGGTGAGGGGACAGCACTGACTGAAATCACAGAACTGGCCTCAGGTGTCGCCTCTGATGCTTTGCACCTGTGTGGCCTGGGTAAGGCCCTTCATCTCCATGTGTCTCCATTTCCTCCCCTATAGCATGAAAGAATTGGACTAGATGGCCCCCGAGGTTCCTTCCACCTCTCAATCTAGGAAATCACCAAATCTCAGTGTCCCCAAGCAAATCTCCAAGGCGACAAGTTACAGAGGATCACTTTACATCAGTGGAAGGAGTTTCCACACTGGCATTTTCTACACTGATGAATCAAAAAGCTAAAGAAAGTCAAATGACTATTTTCTTGGCCAAGAGGTCATATTGAGATGGAGTCAGGTTCCCTCTGCCTTGCCTTTCACATGCATGTATTGTCATACTATTCAATCACCTTACAATGATGACATAAGATCGGGGTGAGGTAGAGACTGGATCTATGATGCCATTGCTCTAGGGAACTCCCAGATGAGGAAATTCCTTCTACCATTGCAGGTTGTTCCCTTCTTTTCAGCTTAAGATCTTTAGTCACCTAGAGCACTGAGAAGTGAGCTGACTTGCTTTGGGTCCCCCAGCAAGTATGTATCAGGGTAGGACTCAACCTGTGTCTTTCCTGGCTTCACCCACTGCATCATGTTGCATATATAATAACAGAGGGAAAATATCTTCTTGGGGGAGAACTGTGAAGAAATTAATCTCAAGATGAACAAGTCTTTTAAAAAGAGTGAGAGGTTTTGTTGGAATAGCCCCTTGCAGACCAAGTGCCCTTGAGATGTTTCACAATGATGAGTTTATGTAATTTGGACTCTGGGCACATACATAGGCAGGCCTCTGAAGCATTAAAAAGAATGATGACTTGGTGTCAAGATGGCCATAATTTACTGAGCTCTGGAGCCAGTTTTATTCAAAAAGAGAATTTTTGCCAGGCCAAGAGGATGTACATTGACTATAGTCAAGTGAATGGAGGGACAGGCCTACATCGGAGTGACATCCTGAAATGTCATGGTAACTGAAATTTACCACCTTGAAATCCATGGTTTCTTCCTTCTTAGATGAAGAAATTTTAAGTGGCCTATTGGTAGCAGTGGGAGGGTATCATTTTGGGAACTATTTTGCACTAGTAATTCATTAAATTCATTTGTCCTTTAGCATGTTCCTTTACTAAAACAAACTCATGCCAGTTTTTTCTCTTGATCTGTTACCATCAACTCTAATGGGACTTTTGGAGTTAGAGCCTACAAAGCTGAAGAAAGAACATTGCAGCTTTTTCCTACATCCTGATTCTTATTCCCCCAAATGAGTTTTAGCAGAAAAAAAACAGCCAGGACAGAGAGTTATTTCTAAAGAGGAGAAATTGGCACTTAAGTTTGCACTATCGAGCCCAAGGTGAAAATAGTGGGAATGCCAATGGCTAAGCCATTATTCAGAGGTTCTGTATCTCCAAGTCTCAGGACCATTTTGGTCATTCATGCCAGCCCAATACTCTATACCCCATGACTGTAGGCCCTTTGCCTGGCTCTTAGAATCCATTCCTCAGTTTGCTTCAGGTTTCCCTACTTTGCAGTTTTCCCAACTCCCATGTTTGATTGATGGGAAAATGAATCCCCTTGGAAATGTTTAATGCTGTTAAAACATTCCTGGTTGCTTTAAAGCTCCTGGGATAGCCCGCTGAAGCTATAGGATTGCAGCCAGGAGAAAAGCTTAGGGCAAAACTAAAACAAATTCAATGACTGAGCAACTCCAGTTGGTGCCCATCACCAGACCTCTCTTGGGGGCTGCTGCTGCTACCACCTCCCCAGCTAGAGAAAAAAGGATGGAAGCAGTTCAGGTACCCACCTCCCAGGTGGAGAGAGGATGCCTAGATCTGCTGCTGCCACTTTCACCTCACCTACAAGCAAACTACTTTCCAGTTCAGCCTTAAAACCCAGCCCAGGCTGATTCTCTCTTTTCTGCTCTCTTCCCACCATTGGAGGTTGGGAAAGAAAAACCAATGACTAAACGCCTACATTCTTCACGTGGTGTCGAACTTGCTTTTTGAGCTACATTCCAGGATAGTCAGCTAATCTGGCCCCAGCAGACTTTTTGGCCAGACGTGTGTCTTTATTGTACACTGTCAACCAAGATGAGGGACAGAGAAACAATGACAAGGAAGGTTTGAGCCTCAATCTGGGTTTCTGAACATGCTTGAGCTGAAATTTGGGCAAGAAATCAGAGGTCCTAGTATTCTATGAGGAAGGAAAGCATTAGTCATTTAAAGTTAGGCTTTGTGACTTTGAAATCTTTAGGATCATAGGTTTCAGATCTGAAACGGACCTTAGGTCACCAGATACAGTCCCCTCACTTTACAGAAAAGGTAATTAAGGCTTCGAGAATTGAAGTCTATGGCCATCCAGCTAGCATCAGGCAGGGCCTTCCTGACTCTAGCTTTAGTGTGCTATCAATTATATCTGTAATGATATAATATTATTCTTATAACTTTAGAATGAATTTTTTAGAAATGTGTAGTAATTAAATGTTAAGTTTTATCTTAGAAAGCTATTTCAGGCTTGTCTTTGGAAAGACAGTTTCCCCCAAGGAGCTGCTGTGAAAGCCAGGCCTATCTTCATCACAGGCCAGACAGGTTCTTTCTCCATCTCCAGGTATCAGGTTCTCCATTAGAAGCACTTTTGAGTATTACTGATCAAGGAATGCTATCTCCATAACTCAATAGTCAATTCAATTTCTTTAATCATAGGTACTATCTCTTGTCTGACATCAGAAGAAAAAGGATGGCCCTTTGGTCTTGCAGGCTTTAGGGAACCTCGTCTTAAGTTGGATGTATCAGAACTTGAAGCATAGTTTGGTTAATAATGGGTAATGTTCACTTTATCTGTTAGAACTGAAATTTATTGAGGAAGACTTATCATTGGGTCTAGAAAATTGTAGTTTAGTATTAATGAAAGGCCTGAATTCCAGAATCTAACTTGTCTAGATAGCTGAAAGCTATTGGTACTGAGGTGGGAAAAGCTGAGAGCCCCAGTGATTAGTCCAGAACCCATAGCTTGGAAGCACTGATGGCAAAAAAAAAACCCAAGTCTGTGTTACGAGAGAAGTTCAGCAAAAACAGCATTCAAAGCTTTGCAATTGAGTTGGGTTCATCCCTTGGAGCCCAGCACTGCTATGGAGGAGATGGAGCTGCAGCTGGATGGCCATGGAAGCCCTGACCAACTCGGGGATTCTGATATTGCTTTAGGACAAGGAGTTTTTATTTCTGGCTTTGGTGGGGAAAGGAATAAAAGACAACCTCAAGTTGAAGGCAAAAAATTGTAAAGAAAGTGATTCAAAGGGTTTGGGAACTGGGAAGAAATCCAGAGACTGAATTCAGAGGGAGAAAGTTCAGGAAGGTATGAAGGGAAGAGACAAAGCCAAGAAGGCCAATGAGTTGAACTGAAAGATAAAAGAACAGAAGGAACAGGAGGAAAAGAGGAAGAGGAGGGAAAGACTCAAGCTGGAGCAGAAAGAGAAGCTGGCAAGACACAGAACAGGAAGCTGGGTATGGCTGGCAAGGTTCTGATTAGGCAAGAAGGTGCTCCCAAGGTGAGGAGTTCCCTTCAGGGGAGCTGGCTACCAGAGCTCTTTGCAAAAATGACTGAGACAAATGAGAGCTAGGAGGATTCAGCCATCTTTTTGCCACTGCCAGATCAATGCTTCCTGTGTCCTAAGGTCACTAGGGCAAATGAAGTGCTCCTAAACAACCAAACCAAAACTTAATGAGGACTTCAATAAGAAAATGAAGAAGAAAAGGAAGCTGAAGATGCAGGGGATTGTGATTTGCATCAAGGTCTGAGGATGGACAAAAGTACAGATGATGGGAGAGGAAGGGAAAAGGGGACCAACAAGTATTAGGAGCTAAGAAACCCGTACTGGGCTCTTCCCAAAGAGGAGAGGGTAGACATTTGGAGGAGGAGGAAGAAAGAGGAGGAGGAAGAGGAGGAGGAAGAAGAAGGAGAGGAAGAGGAGGAGGAAGAAGAGGGGGAGGAAGAAGAAGGGGAGGAAGAGGAGGAGGAGGAAGAGGAGGAGGAATAAGAGGAGGAGGAAGAGGAGGAGGAGGAAGAGGAAGAAAAGGAAGAGGAAGAGGAGGGGGAAGAGGAGGAGGAGGAGGAAGAGGAGGGGAAGGCAGCGTCGGTGGGAGAGGCAGCAGCTGCTTGTCTTCAAAGTAATGAAAATGTAGTTTGTGTAACTATTGTTGGGTCACAGATCTCCCAGTAAGGGTCAAAGGAAGAAGAGCTATGGGGTTGATGACTCCCTGCTGAGGGCCACTGAGGTAATTTAGCGACCTGTTCATAATAGAGAGGTCGGCTGTCTTCTTGAGATATGTATGCTGGAAAACTTCCCCAGACACGTCAAACCTGATGGCTCTCACCCCTCCCTAGTGGTTTATGTAGCCAATAATGATACCCCTGGAAGGGATCTACAAAGCATGGAAAGGATTTGAAAATCTTGGTCAAGAAGATAAAGACCAAAGCAACACAGGTGGTGTTTTCCTCCCTGTTGCCGATCAAAGAGAAGGACTTCACAAGAGAGAGACAGATTTGTCATGTGAGCAGCTGGCTCAAGAGAATGAGATTTGAGAGTGAGGTTGGTATTTTTGAACCATGATTTAAAATGTAGAAATGGTGGGCTCCTGACTATGAAGGGAGCATGCTTCACAGACTCAAGACAACACATTTGCCTGACAATTCTAATCAAAACAGCTTTAAATTGAATACGGGAAGGGGAAGGGGGAAGCAAGCACCCTCTATAGACAGAGGTACACTAAAAGGGAGAATAGCTAGCATCTCTATGGGATGCTTTGACATCTGCAAATCATTTTGCATTTGAGATGCACAGCAACCTTGTTAGGTTCAAAGAGATGGACTTGCCTATAGTCATGGAGGGAGATTAGTACTAGGACTAGGAATTGAACCCAGGTCCTTCTGAATCCAAGGGCAGTGTTCTAACCACTACACCAGACTGCCCCTGAGCTTTACCACACAAATCATGTCTCTCTGATTCAACTGCTCAGTTAGCTCTGATTTCAGAAATAGGAGTATAATCTCTGAATGTTCTGGTGGGCTATGAGCACACTGATATTTTTCCCTTGGCCAAGTTTAATTCAGGGAGCAAAAAACAACCCCCCAAAACAAAACAAAATATGGAGGAAAGAGAGTAGCAGCAGAGATGCTTTCTTTAGTGGGGAATGCCTGGAGTTCTTGCAAGGGCTGCTGTCCCCCACTGTCTTCACTGCTTCTGCCCAGCTGCCACGGGTAGCCAAGCTCACGCCATTGGTTTCTCCAAGTAGAGTTCCGCGCCTTGTCATCATCCCCATGTGACACTGCGATTCTCGCAGCCGCCTGACAGCTGCCTGTTCTGTTGTGTTTGTGTCTTCTCCAGAATGCTCCCGCTACTCTCTCCCGTTTTGTTATTTCTATTCATGTTCTGCTTTTTTTTCTGCTGGGGAGATTTTCTTTTTCTTCTTTTCCTTCTCTACTTTGGCCTGGATCGCTTTCTTTGACTAAGTTCGCTTCATTTGAAAGTGGCAAGCAGCAGGCAGCCCTTGGGGAGCCCTCTCTCTGCTTTGGATTGAAGGTAGGTGCAATTGGCTGCTCAATCAGCATTCAACGTGGCTTGGTCCTAATGCCCCATGATGTTTGCATATTTCCGACCCTAAGGCTCCATCGCCAAAGCCTTATCGACTGTTTCAAAAATCTATAATACAGACGCATCCTAGTTAAGCACGCTCCCCTGACCAAAGGAGACAGAGTCTAGGGCATTACTGTTATAAAAACTGTCATTTGGGACAAACAAATGGAGTAGGGGACAGAGGGGAGACAAAAGCAGGATGAAAAGATGAAATGCCGTGCTCACCTCAATTTATAGGATCATAGAAGTGTGATCCCAGTGTCAAGAGGTCTATTTAATGTTGGCTTTCTAGGGGCCCAGATTTGCCCAGACCTAGCCTCTCTCTGCCTATGCTTGAACTTTGGGAGTAGAGCTGCCCATTCTTGGCCCAGATTTAAGCTCACTGCCCTTTTTTGGCTTGTCCTGGTATCCTGGACCAAAGGTGGCACCATACCTAGCTTGGGCATGCAGCTAAAGGAAATATTAAAATGCCTTTTCTGCAGTAGAGCAAACCTGGACCATGGACCAGCAAAGTGTTGGCTTTGTCCCACTGGGTTGGCAAAGGGATTCATAAGGGCAAGAACTTGGTAAGCTGGAGAGCCCTGTCAATGGGAAGTCTCACGATGCTCTAACACTGCTTCTCCCCAACTAGTGACCTGTCCTGTTGCCTTGTTGTGGCTGTTTTAGTCAAATATAAGCCCTAGTAGGAGCTATTGAGCTGCCAAGGCTTTGGGGAGAGGCCTGAAGTTCCCTTTAGGGAATAGACTGTGTTGTTCCTCATCTGAGGGCTGTCTTAGCCTGGCTGAGATCAGAGAAGCTCACCCCAAGGTTGGCCACCAAACCAGTCTCCAAGAGCCTACCAAACAGAAGCATTGTAGTCTGAGGGAGTTGAGGAGGGAGGCCGAAGAGGTCCTCGACCATAGAATTTGAAGGAAAGTCAGTGTGATGCCTTAGAAAGAATATGTGATGGGCAATAGTCAGAGAAGCCAGCTCCTCTCCATAGGTCTGCTACTCCCAAGTTGTATGACCTTGGACAAGTCACTTCCCCTGTCTATATCTCAGTTTCTGCCACAGAAAAAATGGGGGGGTTATGAAGTATGAGGATCTTCAGATTGCCATGAGCAATGCTGTTTAAACCAAGAGTTGATCCCCAGTAGAAACTGGTTTCTCTGATCATGACAGAGTGGTTTGTGATTTTTGCTGATTCGGTTTTTCTTCCCCAAGAGTCAGAAAAGTCCAGCTTTGTTGCTCCTTAAGAGTCAGGTTGAGTCTAGAATCATTTTGTAAATAGATGCAGAGACATTTTGGAGGCACACAGAGGTTTTCCTAAAGTCAGAGTGATTCGAAAGTGAGAAAGAAGAAATGATTTGAGTTTCTCTTAAAGCACAGTTAACATCTAAAGTGTACTGCTGGGGAATGGAATTATTTCCCTCAAAGCCTTCTTGTCTTACCTAACTTTGATTTTGTTACATAAAACGTTGCCAGGCAACTATCGTAGTGACATCAGTAAGAGGATTTGCTGCTTGAGAGAAAGCTTGAATTGTGTCAGTTTCTCACCAGTTATAGACAGATGGATGAAGGGTTTCCTTGGATACCAGAACTTTCTGTGACCTATGGATAATTGGAATTGTTGGACTATTGGTTATTCCTTTATTTATAACATTGTCAGTGTGCTCTGAGTTGGGCCAAGTGGAGGAAAGCACAGAGAATTTATGGCTCTTGAAAAGAAGAACAGGTCTCAGAAAGTTATGGTAGGCTCATCTGCAGAGAAAAGTATTCATGATTCAACTAATTTTTAGGAGAGACTTAGAAAGTGAGATGACATGACCCAAAATTGGTCTTTTCTCAGTCTCTCCCTCTGAACCACACAACCTAGTCCAAGGTACACCTGCTGAGTAAAGCTTCTGTAGCTGTGACCATAGTGTAATCTAGCACCATTCAGTTATTTGTGAGGGTCAAATGGGCAAAGGCACAGTGGTGGGTGATTGGAAGCAGGCCTGCTCTCACTTCAAAAAACAAATGTGGCTCTCAATATGGAAGAATAAAAGTGAAGAAAGATTCTTGGGGACTGATCCAAGAAGGCTAGTGAGGCCCAGGGTCTGAGGATGCTTTGTATTACCAAATGGGGCAAACAGATGTGGTGAGATTGGGATGGACCGTGGGGAAGCATCCTTTTGGAGTAGCAAGATAAGCAGGAGCAAAGGCAGTTAGCTTCCTACTTAAGTCAGAGTGAGATGGGGGTAATTATGTGCTAGTTTCAACACTGATCAATTTTAAAATGAATATTCTCCTATATCTGGTTTGCAGGGAATGGATTGGCCTTTGCTCAGCATGCTTGTTGGCCCATCATTTAGCTCTGGCACTCAGACTGGGACAGGAGGGGTAGAAAGCACAATTTCCCAGAGATTACCAGCCTCATACCCAAGCCCTACATGAGGCTTTCTGTCAATTAATTGGGCTAAGGATGATCGGGCAGATTGGAAACACCCACACACACAGATTAAGCGCCATAGCAGTACATTGTTCTGATTGGGCTGACTAGGTGTGAGTTTGTGAGGGAGCCAGAAGAGCCAGTTTGCTTCCCGGTTCCAAACCTATATGTTCTAGAGAAACGAGCAGGTCCCATCTCTTCGGAAATACATTCCGAAATGCTATCTGCCTGTCCTCACACATTCATGTGCGTTGCTTTTGTCCTCAGTTCAATAACTCATTTCAGAAGCCATGTTATACTAACGCTTGGCCCTCCAACTGCCTGCAAGAGGCCTTCGACCAAAAGCAGTGCAGTTCTGCCCCAGAATGAGAGCCTGCCTGGCAACAATAGCTTCCATGCTATATCCCATCCTTTCAATTGGTGGAGCTTCACTACATGCTGCAGACATGGGAGCAACTTCAGAATTTATGACACTCTGCATTTATTAGAGGGTTAAAATCTTTGTTTTCTTCTCCCAGTAAAAGGACATAAACATACACACACACACACACACACACACACACACACACACACACACACACACGACTTGTGATTTCATCAAAATGAGATACTTTCTCAGTAGGGACACCCCTCTAGCTGACCCATGATAACAGCTCTAAGACAATGGGAGTGGAATGGACTGAGTAACAGAGGCTCTACTTGAACAGAGTGCTCCTGGCTCCAGCCTCTCTCTCTGAAGCATCCTGGGAATGTGTAGAGGGAAGCAGGAGTACATCCTGAAGGATGGCCCTAGGCAAGGTCCCCCACCTCTTGAGTGCCCCTAGGGAACTAGCTAAGACTGTCCATTACAGATGAATTGTCTATTTGCATTGGTGGAGGCCATTTCCACACCAGGGAAATGACAGGTTCACTAGGAGCTGCTATTGGAGCTCACTGTTGGGATGACTTGGGGAGTGGTAACAGGCTGCAGTGGGAAGGTTAATGAGTTCGGATCCAAGGAACCTGACCGTGAATCCTGGCACTGTCAGTCACTGACTATGTGACCTTGGGCCTCTATTTCTTCTTCTGTAAAATGACTAAGCACTTCGGAGGTGTTCTGAAGGCACCCAAAATAACATGGCCACTTGGGCAGTTTCTGGGGCCTGCTTAATGCATCTGACAGTGGGGTTTACAAAGAAGGTCACTGCAGCTGGCAAAGCATCCTGGGGCATTTTCTCTCTGCTTTCTGGTCCCTTGGGGGCGCCAAGCATATGGAGGTGGGGATGGACTTCAGTGTCATTCCCCCACAGTGTTCTATGAACTGCCCAGATCGAGTTTGCAAAAGGGAAACATTTGAGTTCCAACTTAATGAATCATGTTCTTGGCAAGAGCAGCGGTTTCACAGGCTCAGTGGAATGACATCAGGCTGCTGGAGGTGAGAAGGACTGCCTTCATGGTTGTTCACATGAATTCCCAAATGTATCCACCCTTTTGAAGGCCCTGGAAGAAAGCGATGCTTTAGCTTGGAGCCCTTGGTGCAGGAAGCACCCTTACCAGCCATCAGGTCCAGCCCCCTGATTTTACAGAGAAAACTGATGCCCCAAATGGGGAAGAGACCTGCCCAGGGTCACAGTGAGAAAGGGCAGAGTCAGGATTTCAACCCAAGGCCTCTGACTGCAGGTCACAACCCAAGCAGGACCTAGCAAATCACAATTATTGCTCACTTGAAATCCTACAGCACGATATATACATAACCTCATTTGAACCCTTTGAGGTGGGTATAGTTATTTTACAAATGAGGAAACTGATGCTCAGAGAGGTTAATTTGGTGGGCCTAGGGAGTTAGTTCCCCAAGCCATATAGAAGGAAGATGATCTACCCAGGCTCAACTAGCCAGGAAATAGCAAAGACAGGATTTGAAACTGCCTCTTTCTGACTGGTATAGAAGACGATGCTGCCTTCACTTTCTTCTTCCTGATTTGTAGCAGCTGGATCATTTTAGCCCCAAATGCAAGGAGTTTTCCTTGGCTCTGTTTGGCTCACAGGACAGCACAGGGCTGCCTTCTGTGCTTGGATGTCAATGAGGTTGGTACAGGTGCAGGTGCACCTGTGCTTGATAAATCTGTCTGAGATGCCATGCAGATAGCAGCCAGCATTCTTGACCCTTCAAATGACCATATGATGGCTGTTGTCACTATTGAGAGTGACAGTATTTTAAAGACACTGACATGTTCTATTGTGCCCATTCCTCAAAGCTGTCACTTTATTAGATAGGACAAAAGAAAGTACTTTGAGGCCACTAAAATTGCTTCTTTACAAATGGAGACAGTAGTGGACAGCAGACATTTGAGAGAGAAAGAGAGGGAGGGGGGAGAGAGGGAAGGGAAGGGGCAGGGAAACCGGGGAGAGTAGAGACAGAGAGAAGAGACAGGGGTGAGGAAGAGGGAGGGAAGGAGAGAGACAGACAGAGACAGAGAGATGAGAGAAGACAGAGAGAGGAGAGGGAGAAAGAGGAAAGACAGACAGAGGACAGAGGGAAGGGGAGGGTTTGAGAAATAATGAGAGAGGGAGAGACAGAGAGACAGAGACTGCTGGGCACTTTTCTTGCAGTCTACTCATCAAGAATGAAGAACAAAACTCACCCAAACATATCTCATCACCATTTCTTTTTAAAACTCCTGGAATGAAAAGGTCGATACTGACTCACATGCCTATGAATCAGTACTTCAGGTCCTGTTAGATCCAAGGGAGAATTATTGAAGCCGGGGGGTGTGTAGGGGGGAAGAATGGTGGGGAGAGAAGATGATCAATTAGCTTCTTCTATAGGGAAAAATCTACATCATAACAGAGATCAGGGAGCAAGCTATCATTGCCTACCAGTGGCCGGATGAAGCCAAAATCTTTATTGTGTTGTATGGCGGATAAACAGCTTTTCTAATGGGTTTTTGTAAAGCCTGGACCAGGTGCCCAGGTGGTAGCAGGTGATCAATCGATGCTTGGTACAAAGTGAATAAGGATGAGGTTCTGCATGTGTCCATACTCACTACCAATGGCCTTGGCCCCAACTAAGGAGGAGGAGAGAACGCCCCAGGGCTCAGAGAGTACAGCTGAGTATAGCTGATACATAAAATGGACCTTTGGAGCTCCAAGCGTGAGGCAAAACTATAGTGAATGAGTCTTTGAGTTTAAAATGCCTCTGTGTGTGTGTGTGTGTGTGTGTGTGTGTGTGTCTCATTGACCAAAGAAGGGACCTCAAGAGACAGGCTGGTAAGCATGCTTCCTGATTGCACATTTGCCTGGCTTTGCCTTGGGCCATCCTTCTTTCCAGTTCATTCATTGCTTCTTTGTCTCTTGGGCCTGCCCCCTGCCCTTCTCCTCTGCCTGGGCAGATTTGGTTGTTGCTCAGTTGTGTCCAACTCTTTGTGACTCCATTGGGGTTTTTTTGGCAAAGACTCTCAAAGACCTGGCTGCCAATTGGGCAGACATGTACCTACTAAGTGGAAAACCCTGTTCTAGGCACTGAGGGCACCAAGAAAAAAAGTCCATGCTCTCCAAAAGTTTGTAGGATAAGCTCGGAGTTAAGTGTGTGATTTGCATATAATAGGGAATATTGAGTAATTTCCAACGAGGACAAGGGAGAAGATCAAGAAAGCCCTTGTGTAGATGGCACCTTAACTGAGCCTCAAAGGGAAGCAAAAACTGCAAGAAGTAGAGGTGAGGAAGGAGGGTATACCAGGCATGGGAAACTTCTTGTGCAAAGGTATGGTGGCAGAGGATCAAATACCAAAGGAGAACAGCAAGTAATCCAATTTGGCTAGAAGGTAGAGTGTATAAGGCACAGTGATCAAAGATAGTGATCATGCCCACAAGTAGCTGGAAGTGCCATGAGGGAGATGAAGTTCCCACTCTTGCTGCCACATGACTGGACTGCATTGAACATTGAGCTGGTGCTACAAGCCAGGCCCAGGGAGAGTTTTGTAAGGGATTTATGGCAACTAACGGTAAATGAGCCTGATGCTTTGGGCAAGTTCCTTCCACTTTCTGACCCTCTCCAGTTTTCACTCTGTGGGAAGAGGGGATTGGACCAGATGGGTCTTGAGGTTCTAAGTACATCTGTTCCTGTGGTCTCTTTTAACCATCCTTTAAGGAAAACTTTTGATCTTCTCAGTAGTCCAACTAAAGGGAGGAAGGGGAGAGAAGCAACTGGTTATGTGCCAGACCATTGTCTATCAGTTTGCTGGCCCCAAAGTCATTAATTTGTGGTTGGGTTATTCTGATCCATCATTCTGGCCTAAAATACCCATTGGTCAATAAGACAATGACTACAGTTGCCTCTCCTTCCAGAAATTAGCCTGTGGAGAAAATTAAACCCAGGTTACTGCATACCCTCTCCTGTTCTTCATGCATTGCCTGCCTTCATGGTGCATCTGGAGGCTGCGGGGAAACAAGTGAACCCGAGTTCCTGGGGATACAGGCTACCATCCGACTGTTGACCCAATGTATTAAGGGTCCCAGCTGGCCACCAGCAGAGTCCAGGAGAACCAGAGTGATACTATGCTGTTGCCCCAAGTGAGTTCGTGGCAGCTTGCAAGATGAAAACAGAATCTACTGTTGAATAATGAAGTCTAAGACAAAATAACAAGCAAAAGATTGATTTGGCTAAATTATTGAAATGATTCTCTTCATACTTTCACCTTGACTCACATTTTTGCATTCCCATGATGATTTTTTAATGGGTTTGAGGACATGGATGTTGATAAGTTCATTAGATTTGTATTAGATTAGTCTAAAGCAATGAAATTTGGCCATAATACTCAAGGCATCTTAAGTTTGGGGAAACAAAGCTAGCTGGCATCTCCCTCCTTTCCTCTGCTCAAAGGCTCCCCAGCAGACCACTTTATGACAAGATCCCTTTCCATAGGAATAGGGAAGTGGGGAAAGAGTTGGCATTTCCTAGTAGCTAGGAATTCTCTCATTTCCTATTAAAAATCAGGCTGTACTGTCAAAGCCATCCAAAGATTGAGAGCTATAGCAGCCTCTGGAGAATAGCATTCTGCTACGGACTTTGTTGGGATCAAAGTCTTCCTCTATCACTGGCCCCATATCTTAACTGGATTGTCTAAATGCATTCAAATAACAATCAGCCATGGGCTCAGGCCAGGTGACAGTGTGTAGCCAGCAGACGTTCCCCCTGGCAGCCCTCATTCATCACAGTCCTGGGGGCTAGCTTTAACTAATCGTTATTAGCCTCATGTGACAAGAGAAAACGGGAGTCCCTGAGAGGTGCCTCACCTCAAGTCAGGCAGGTCACTGGAGGCAAAACTAGGCCTGGAAGCCAGCTTGATCGATGGCCACTTGTATGTCTTTCTCTCAGTCCTTGCACTCAGCCCTCTCCTGGAGTCCTTCCTTCTTCTAAGAAAGACAAGGGACATTTCCCAACTCCATAAACAACTCTGTGACTGTTGGCATGGTTTTCTTTCAACTAAACTTTCTCTAGTGGAGAGGCAGAAGGAGGCAGTGCAAAGAGCAAATATTGGCCTGGGAGCCAGAAGGCCCCTAATATTTACCAACTGATTGACTCTGATGAAACTACTTCCGCCCTGGTAGCCTACTTGCCAAATGACAAATGGAGATTTATTGTAGCTTCCAGGGCTGCTGAGGAATGAACCACTTAATTTGTTGTGGTTCATTTTTTCAGTCATGTCTGCATTCGAGGTTTTCTTGGCACAGATACTAGAGTGGTTTGCCATTTCCTTCTTCAGCTCATTTTGCAGAAAAGGAAACTGAGGCAAACAGGGTTAATTGATTTGCCCAGGGTTACACAGCTAGGAAGTGTCTGAGCCTGGATTTGAACTGATCTTCCTGACTCTAGGCCAGTACTCTATGCGCTGTGGTGCCACCTAGCTGTCCCTGTGCCATGTGAAGCACCAGAGAAACATGAGGTAACAAGTATTAGGCCCGTAGCTACCCTTGTCCTTTACATTGTGTTTGGCTGTGGACTCCATGCAAGAGGAAGCATATTTGACAAGGAGGATGATCTGGGTGTTGAAGGGTCTTGAGATTGTGTCATCAGCAGATTGGTTCATAGAATCATAGATTTCCAGCTGGCTTGAGGCAGTAGGAAGTGAGCATACTTAGTCTGGAGAAGAGAAGACTTGAGGGGGTCAGACAATCCCCGATTTCTTGAGTATTTGAAAACCAGTCATATGGAGAAGGGCTGAACCAAGATCAGTGGAGAAATTGCTGGGAGGCCAGGTTTGGCTCCCAACAAGGAAGATTCTTGATAATGAGCTGACTGGTCTAGGTGGCCTCTGATGTCCCTGACAGTCTCTGATAAGGCCACAGAACTGAATGGGACCATAGAGACCATCACCTCCCAGCAAGGGTAGAATGGGTAGAAAGACACTGGACTTAGGCCCTAGGCTAGAAAGTGGGCCGGGGAGACCTTTCAAACAGGATGTGGCTGACCACTCCTCAAGCGGAATGTTGGAGAAGCATCCTTCTCAGATTTGGGTTAGATTAGCTGACCTCTGAGGTTCTTCCCTGATGAGAATCTAAGTTAACAAATGGGATAACCCCCAAGAAACCAATATTTTTACATAGTACTTAAGCTTTGCAAATCAGTTTAAGTATGCTATTTCCCCTGATCCTCAAAGCAATCTGATAAGAAAGGTATTACAGGTATTATTTCCCCTGGTTAAGGATGAGGAAACTGAGGCTCAGAGACGTTAAGAATGTGTCCAGAATCAAACTACTAGTAAGTGTGAGAGCCAGGCTTTGAACATAGGGGTCTCCTGAGCAAAACCCAATGATCTTCCTCCTGGACCATCTGGATTCTCAAATACAATTGCTGTGCCCGAGTTAGTTTGGGTGTCTCAATCCCCAGCACCTAGTACAATGCTTTGCCACTTGAGAAACGCCTGTTACATTGAAATGAACTCAGATGTGGAGCAGTGGGGACATACTGTGGGGCCAAGGGAATGGATGAGAGCAGCCTCACAGGCTTTTGTTGTAGAGAAACATGTTTGGTCACATGGTTCATAGGTAAATCAGGGCCAAAGGAGAAGGTAAATAGAATTAGTTGCCTCAATGGACAGAAAAGAGGGTTGCAGTCCCCTTTGATGAAGCAATGGTTAATTACTAGTTCTAAAGCCACTACTAATAACCAAGTACTTTCCTAATTATTGTGCCAAGAATGAAAGCTAAAGGAATAATCACCAAAAGAAAATTATGCATAAGATTAGTTGGTAGGTTAAATTCTGTGGGGATTAAAAGCACTTAATTAGGCAAGTAATATATGCAAATTGGCTAGAAGCATTCAAAAAACACAATATTCCACAGAAAGATGTTAAAGGGATCTCAGACTATATCAACTATTGATAATGATTTCAACAAACAAAAATCCTGCATCTGTTGGTATTACATAAACCCCATGCTTAGACCTAGCAGTTGGCCCCCAAGCCATTCTTGTATAGGCCTGCCGACCATGCTCCTATTGGGCCATGTTCCATGAGTGTATGCCTTGAAGGGGGAAACTGAAGAGTAGCCTGTGGGTGCCTTCTGCATAGAAGAGCTCCTAGTTGCTCACAATGAATGCCCTGGCCCCCTACTGGGAGGAAGCTTGGGCCAGTCCCTCAAAGACAGCACATTAACATCTCAGCTGAAAGTTGTCCTGGAGGAGTAGTGACATGCATTTAGTTGTTACACAAAGTTTCTAAGTTCAAATCCAGCGTGAGACTTGGTGGATGAAGTATGGATGTGAGCTCAGGAAGATCTGAATTCCAATCACCCCTCTGATGTTGGCTATGGGAGCTTGAGCAAGTCATTTCACTTCTATGTGTCTTGGGAAACTCCTGAACCTTTAGTAGATGAGTACTAGATGACTGGGCTCTGCCTACTTAATGAATGAATTCCCTCAAGAAAAATCCCCACAAGAATGAAATCATAGATCCATCATGTATTCTTGGAGTTTATGAATTTTATGAGCCAGAAAGAAGCTTCCTTTTCATTGACTTGGTAACATCCTGCTTCCTGGAAAACCTTTAACCTTCAGGGAGAACACTACATGGGGCCAAGCAGCATGATCCAGTGGAAAGAGCCCTGCCCAGGACTCGGAGACTCTGGGCTCAAATTTGATCTTTGCTATTTACTTCCTGTGGACCTTGGACAAGTCTTTAGGTCTCGACCTCCTCCAATGTTGGAGTAGCCTAGATGGCCTCTGAGTCCCCTTCCACCTCTAAGCCCATGGTCCTACACAAGGTTCACTGAATGTTAATGAGTGGCAGCAGAGAAAGGCTGGGGGGCACCTATGGGTCTGACTAGGTGGGGTGGAGGGAGAAACATAACTATGGAATCAGGTTTGGTCTTCTCAAGTATGTAATTAATGTTCATTGGATTAAGGTACATACTCAGAGGAGTCCTTTTCTCTAAGTTATGTCCAATAAACAGTTGACTACTGGCAATTTTGACTTAATGCTTACATATTTGGACTTAATGGAAAAATCCGACTTCTGCCGAGTCCTCCAAAGAATAACATTTTGATGTGTGTGGTTTTTTTTCATTGACTGTGTATGATCTGCAGTAGTTAATCTGTGACCTTGCTGCCACAAAATGGAGCAAGACAATATTGTTCCAGGCAGATCAGTTAGATTGGAGCCAGAGGCATTTGCAGCACCATGGATAGATCCCTCTCCTTTCTGACCTCTTAGCCTTGTTTGATGGCCCCCATCCGAGTGACAGAAATCTCCGAAGCTTAAAGGACCCATACATGTGCCTAAACTCATTGAGCTGAGCAATTTTCCTTGTTCACCCACTGAGCTTCCAATTTGGTTGGAAAATATGCTTGTACTTTTCAACAGATAGGGCGCTCATTTGGTGAGGGGAGCATTTCCCCAGAGGCGTCCCCGCTAAGGTTCCAGTGCTGTCATGGGAAAATGCAAGGGTCTGTCTCAGTAGCCCCCTTACTCTTCTTTATCAGAGCCTTCATCCTCGAGAGTCAAGGAGGCCTAGAAGGAGGAATCCTGGAGGTAATGAAGCTGCTTATTTCCAAAGGAAACTATAGAAAGGTTTACAACCCTGGATGCTAAAAAATGCAAAATGAATCCTCACTTTGGACATTGCAGTTCAATCTCGAAGATTCTTATGAATATTTCTGTGCCAAAGTACTACAGTGCCCCCTGTGTATTGGATTTGTCTTTGCTTTCATCCATTTCTTAATCTGTATGCTACCGAGCTCAACCAACAGCATCTCTTAGCCAGACTGTCTGCCTGTTTGCATGTTTTGTAGTACCCATTATGCTTGTACTCTGTCTGTGCCGAGATTAGCTGTGAAGCAGAAGAAATCAACATGAGAAATGAGGTAATTTTCAAAGCTACATCTTGATAGAGAGGTAGTCTATGATGGCCATTATTTTCTCCTCGTTACTCTTATGATGATGTTAGCTAGACCTTGGGTTCTCAGAAGACAAATAACATAGTGTTTATGCAGCTGTCAGCAGCCAGAATCTGCAAAAACTTGACAATGAATGTCCTGGTTCCACTCAGGCCATACAGGCCATGGCATGAGTATCTACAGTGGTCCTCTAATGGAGCACCTCAGAGAAGAACTGGAATCCACCTGTTTTTTTGCCCTATAACTTTCTCTTCAAACAAAGTTTATTCCTAGCCCCAGAGGAAACATGTCAGCAGGCATATAGCTGAGAAGGAAGGAAGGAAGGAAGGAAGGAAGGAAGGAAGGAAGGAAGGAAGGAAGGAAGGAAGGAAGGAAGGAAGGGAGGGAGGGAGGGAAGGAAAGAAGAAATGGAGGAAGGGAGGGAGAAAAGGAAGAAAGAAGAGAGGGAGGGAGGAAGGGATGAGTGAATGAACCAACCCACCTACCCCTAACCTTTAGGAAACTTGGGAATCTCACAAATAGACAGAATTGTCTTTGCTATAACCATGCTGGTCTTGTCTTAGTGATCTTCCTACTTATTAAGGAAAAAACTTTTGTTAGATTGAGACCCTCCAGGTGAATTTTAGTTGTGTATTGCCTATACATGGGGCAGCCAGGTGGCACAGTGGATAGAGCATTGGGCCTGGAGTCAAGAAGACTCATTTTTGTGAGCTCAAATCTGGTCTCAGACATTTACTAGCTGTGTGACCCTGGGCAAGTCATTTAACCCTGTTTGCCTCAGTTTCCTCATCAGTAAAATGAACTGGAGAAGGAAATGACAGCCCACTCTAGTATCTTTGCCAAGAAAACCCCAAACTGGGTCATGAAGAGTCAGACAGGACTAAAAAACAAATGAACTGAGTAGCCTGAATAGGAAGGGTCAGAGGCCCCTTAAGCAGGCTCAGTCACTCCCAGGCACTGGGCCCAGCCACCCACTCAGGGCTCCTGACAAGCTCGTTCCTTAGCATTGACAGCAGTGGCTCTTGGGCAGTGCTTATCAGTATTAGGATCATCAGATGGAAACTTGAGAGATGGAAAACACAGAGAAACTATCTAATGCCAGCCCTTCATTTTACAGAGCAGAAAACTGAGCCTAGAGGAGAAAAGTTACTTAACCAAAGTCATACACAGGGAACAGATAGCCATGCTATTTGACCCCGGATCCCTGACTCCAAATCCAGTGTCTAGCACAGCATGCTTCAGCACAGAGGCTGCCCCAAACCAAATAAATGGCTTCCTTTGCCATTTCCTCTGAGTGTTCTGTGCAGCCCACTTCTGCCTCCATCTGTTGTCAAAGCCTACAGCTCCCTTGTCTCAGAACTGCGGCGTCAGCCTTCTCCTACTTGATAGAAGGAACGCCTCAGACAAGCCAAACAATTGCAGAAGGCAGATGTTATTTGCAGATCTTAAACACAAGTCATTTCTTTAAGAACCAGGAGTCAGACATGGGGCAGATGGAGAGCTGAAATGATTCTTCTCACCAAAGTGCCACTTTGACTCCTGAAATGAAATTGTCCCTTTGAGAGGAAAGCTATGTTTTAGAATACGCTCCCATTTTCACTTTAGAAGCCAGGTGTGCTAGCAGGGGACTTGTCTGCTTCAGAAAAAGTTGAAAACCATTATTTTATTTAGCAGTATTTCTTTTTTCTCTTGGACCAGTTATTTCTTGGAAGGGGGAGATATTTCCCCTCTAAAAAGAAAACAGATAATTTCTACTTTCATCAGACTATTTAAAAACACCCCAAGAATAAGTGTGAATGTTTTTTGGCATATAAAGTATTACAGCATTTTTGTAAAGATACCAAAATTACAAAAATGGAAACAGAGGTGGGAGGATTGTATTTGTCTTCACTATGGTACTTTCAGTATGTGACTTTGTACCACAAAGGGACCAAAGCCAGCTACCTTTATTAAAAAAAAAACCCTTAGAGAAATGAATTCGATATTTTAAAATTGAGTTCAAAATAACACAATTTGTCAAATATCAGTGAAGTGACCGGATTGCCTCATTTAATGTCCAAAAAGTTCTACGTGTCAGCCCAGAACACCGAGCCTAAAAATCAACCCTAAGTTTGACCAAAGGACATGGATTTGGCCTCCAGGCTCCTCTACCTGGCTGGGTGACCTTGCTAAAGCCACTTCTACTCTCTAGGCCTCAGTTTCTTTCTCTGAAAAATAAGGAGCTCAGACTTCTGAATTCCCTTCTAGATCTGTATCTAAATCTCCTTCTATGAATGGGGAAAAATCCACCACACTGTTCCTCATCCCATAACTTTTAGCAAGCCCAATGTTTGTCCACAAAAGTCATTCCGTAGTTCTTAATAATGCTTTAAAACATTTTTGTGGAATGGTTGACTGCATAAGATGCAGACATTCCAATTAGGTGGCCTTGGACCTGGGTGAGGGCTATTTCATTTTAAAGATTAAATAATGTGGTCTTTTGACTTGCATTAAGCTTTTATTAATTAAGCACGGATTAGTGGACTAGTTTTAAAAAAACAACTGCAATAAGGTTGCTTAGCTTGAGACAGGGTATTTAGCCTTTTATTAATGTTTTCTAAATTTCTCATCTGATTAATCATCTGTGGGCAAAAGTTATTTTGGAATGCTATCTCCGGAGAAAATGTTATGTCGTTATCATCATTAGATGTGTCCTAAGCAATATGTCGATGACTTACTACTCTTCAGATTCTTAGATATCCAATCATTTCCAAGTGGCAGCCAATGGTTACATTTGCTACATTAGGGAAGCCATGCCTGGGTGATAAGTGATGATAAAATCATTGGCTCAGGTGTGAAGATGTTGAATCAGGTACAGTCTACGTGAAATCTTCTAAACTGGATTACCTAGAGAAACTACCACCGGTATTTCCTTGCATATTCAGAATACTTCATTGGTCCTGTGCCATTAAGCTATCTATGCCTCATCACAGCAGCTGCTTTTCCCAAATAAATAGCTGGATATTAAAGGAGACAACAGGGTAGAAAATTAATGGTTGCCAATGGCTTAATCTCCTAGTTTGCACTAGACAACCCATACACTTATGAGGCAACATACCTCAATCCCAAACTCAGTTCTTTGGAGTAGGGACCAAGGTTCTTGGAAGGTAATTCCAAAAGTCCATCCATCTATCTTGTGATGAGCATCATCTTGCCAGTCCTGGCTTTGTTTTGCGTACAAGAGACTTTTACCTTTTGAAAAAAAATCTTCCCTAAGAAAATGAATGCCTAAAGCACCTTGATGCTTGTGTCAGAGCAAGACATTTGAAAATCAGGGCCTTGGGGAAACTCATAGCTCAAGATTTCATGCAATGAGATTTTTGTGAATTCAGAGGATTAAGCCACCATTGACAGCATCTTGAACTCTTCCCACTTGGGGATTTCAAACTTTCTTTGCATAATTGGTATGTGTTCTACTCACTCAGCATGTGTTAGGAAAGATAAAAATGAAGATTAAATCTAAATCATGCTGGGAAAGAAACAAGATTCCCAAAACTTTGAGGAACTGCTACATATGATACAGAATTGCAAGATCAGAGAGGAGTGTAATCTAAGAAAGAAATGCTTTGGGGGAAATTAACCAATCCACACTGAACTGGAAATCACTGGTTTTGCAAAATAATGAGACTGCTTGCCGTCTCTCTGCCAATAATAAGAACTCCTAAATTTTCTGTTATGCTTTAAAATCTGCAGAGCAGTTTATATCCAGAATCACATTGGATCTTATCAGGTCTCTCCCACAGCCTTGTATTGCAGGTGTCATTATCATCCCCATTTTCTACAGGAGGGAACTGAGGCTCAGAAAAGTAACGTGACATGACCAAGGTCACACTGCCCATCTCAGGACTTCCTAGGTCCAAGTCCACTGGCCTCTGTCCCTTACAGGCTGAAGGAAGGAGGGAGTCTTAAGTCTGCCAAAGTTCCATGGAGGCTTCTCAACCACACCCTCAAGCGACATTTCAGGGGAAAGGGAAGATATGCCTCCCCTCAAGAATGTACCAACCCCAGTCACTGAGGATGGCCCTGGAGGGGAAAATGGAGAAGCCCGGGCACTTTCCCTGCAGAGCCTAGGAACACTTAGGAGAGTGATTCTCTTCCAATGGCAGCATGGGCTGCCAGTCTGCAGAACTGTACTCTTTCAGGACCTTGGTCAGAGGCAGCTCTGGACTAGCTAGGTTCTCCCACCAGTCCTTGGGGAAGGAGTGGTGCCAGTGTTCTCGCATAGATTATGGACTCATTCCTTCCTTTGCCCTAAAAGGCTGGACTGGTTGGATTTTTTTTTACCTTCATTGTTTTGGTTTTGGCTATTTTTTGTTGTGTTTCACTTACTCCTTTTCCATCTCAGGAAATGGTAAATTCATTGAAACCCACATTGCAGACTTAACCGAGGAAATCTCCTGATTTCTCCTAGTTGATTCTCCAGTTGCTCCAATTGAACTGGTCTTTTTCTTGCTCGAGGATGGTTTTCTATGATTCAGTTAAATTTGTGTCCTCTGCTACAGAAAAGACATGGACCTAAACTAATATATCAGCTCCCTGCTGTGGTCCTCCACCGATCAGCGAGAGGGCTCTGTGTGCCTCTCTGGTGCTCGGGGCATTAGAGCCTATAGTGAAAGGATAGTGGGGTTTTGGTCACCAAATAACCAGACACATGGGAATTGCTGAATCAGCAGTGTTAGAGCACTGCTGCCTTAGAGGGCCTCTTAATTAACACATTCATGAAGACAGGGCACTTATTGCCTTGACCTTGTCATTTATTTAATTAAAGAGAGCAACTCTTTTCTTGAGCAGCTTTTCCAGTCCCTAGTTCCTCTTTCTGTAAGAGGGTCCTGATTTTATTAGCATAGGCCTCTATGGGGATAGTTACATGTGTTAAGCAAGTCTCAAATAATCAACTAAGTCCCACTTGGCTTTCTAAAGAGCACACAATTCCAGCTGTTATCTCTACCTGGAAATGCAGTGCATATATAACAGCTGAGAAAAGCATCATTTCCATGAAGCAGTAATAGGCCTGCAGGTCACGCCTAGCTGGCTAGAAAAACTACCTCATTAAATGCGACCGTGTAAACAAATCTCTGTGGTATAAGAGAACAGCCATCTTCATCACCGGCAAGGGTCGTGTAAACCAAGGGAGCAAGGAGAGTGCTGATATGCATAGTGAGTGGCCTTGCATCTGGGATTAGCAAAGCTTTCTCTTTCATTACATTTTTGACGCTGAAGGTTTCACAGCACTGGGCAAGCCAGAGCAAAGAGGAAAGAAATAATATATGGGATAAAAATGGGAAGACTCCTAGGAATGGGTCAGTTCTGAACCCCCTGTCCCCAGAGCAGGCTTAGCAGTCCCTATAAGAAACTTCAACTTCCTGCCGTGAAAGATGCTCATAGGCTTCAGAGGCAAAAAGTGAGGAATGCCATCTCTCAGTCCCATCGTTTTTCAGAAAGTAGACACTGAATCCAAAAACTAGGGGAAATTGTTTCTGTGCAGACCCACAGACTATCCAGGGAGAAGATTGGGAAGAAAGGAAAGCCAGGCTCCCCGGTGTGTGGATTTTAAAAGTAGCTCCCTATTAGGTGCTTAGGATGAGACTGAAGCAATAGGCCTTGGGAATTCCTTCTGGGGTGTGATTCTATACCACCAGCAGTTAAAAGATAGAAATCTCCAGAGGAAGTGAACGAACTTGGAAAGGCCGACTTGTCCCAGATGGTGATGGTGTTTGTTTAAATACCACCCTGAGGATCTGAGATTTATCCCAAGGCAATCAGGAGGTACAAGCGGTTCTTGAGCAGACCTGTGCTTTAGCAGTTGAGTGGAGGATGTACTGGAGAAGGAAGATACTGGAGGCTGGGAGACCAACTAGGAGGCCACTGTGAGAGGCCAGAAGAGAAATAATGAGGGAGTGATCTGTGGCTGTGTGAATGGAGAGAAGGGGACGTGTTACTGAAGATAGAAATAACAAGATTGGGCAGCAGATTGGATATATGGAGTGAGAGAAAGGGATGAGGATGGCACAGATTGCCAACCTGGGAGGCTGGGCGGCTGGTGCTGCCTTTGACAGGAATAGGGAAATTCAGGGGGAGTGTGGTGGGGAAAATACTGAGGTTTTTTTTAACGTATTGAGATGTCCAATAGGCATCTGGTGCTTCAGGACTAAAGCTAAGGAGAAAGGTCAGGGCTAGATATATAGATCTGGAAATGATCTGCCTAAAGATCTGAATTTAACTACTGAGAACTCATGAGATCACCAAGTGATAGAATAGAGAGAAAATTCAGGCACAGGACTGAGGCCTGTGGAATGCCTGTGGGACATGGATGACAGAGGAGGTAGGGACACCGAAAAGGAACAATCAGATATTTAAGAAGAGAACCAGGAGAGAAGACCTAGAGATGAAGGAATATGCAAGAAGAGAGAGGGATCAACAGTGTCAAATGGTACAGAGAAGATGGGGGAAATGTCACTTGTCTTTTTTAAATGGCAATCAGCAACAGCTATGGCTGAAAGCTGTGCCTGTCACTTGTGGGCAATTCATTTCTCCCTTGAAAAGTGAAAAGCAGATGAAGCCAGTACTTCTAAAAGGCTCTGTTTGACAGCTCTGGAGACTCACTGGAGCTTTTTATTCAAATGAGAGGTAGAATGATGCTGTCATTTTACCTTCTCCTGCTCCATTGGTGTGTCTGTTGTGTCTGTTGCTGTTTGGGAAAAGTCTGTTGGCTGGGTGAAGAGTTCTTTTGGTCATCCCAGCCCCAAAGGGCATCAGCCAGGCAGTCTTCTGTGCATGTGCAGACAATGGTCTCCAAAGTGGCAGCTTTACAGTTAGACCTCAGCATTTCGCTATTCTGTGGGCACTTCTGTTTTCTTACAAAAAGGAAACTGTGATCAGGAGAGGCTCATGACACAGGGGAAGGGGCACAGGGCTTGGTGTCTAGAAACTCAGGTCTGAGTTATAACTCAGCCTTTAAACGACTTCTCATTTCATCTCAAAGTGCTATGAGTTAAATTTCTCCACCTACGAAATCCCATGGTCAGAGATGAAATTAGAGTAATTGACCAATGTGTCAATATGTTCCTGGATGGGAATGGGGGGGCTATCCTCTTATGGAGGGCCAGGGCAGCGTGGGGGAGAATGCAGCAATTATAAACTGGATTCGGAAATCATTAACCAGGTCCAGGAAGCAGAAATGAATTCCCTTTTTCGTGCAAGACCAATTTAAAAGCACATTATTAGCCTTTCCTCATTTAAGGACAGGCCAATGAGGAAAATGAAATCACAGGGAGGATTCAGCCTAATAATGGTAATGGCATTAATAAGAGCATATGCTAATTACAAAGGAAGCCATGACAGAAAACTGATTGGGCATTGGAACGAGACGTCTCCCCCTGAGTGCTGTGTTGGGGACAGAGAAATACCGTGAACAAATCAGCTGATGTGGAGCTGGGCCACTGCTGAGAAAGCCTAGTCAGTGTCCCAGACTAGCAGCAGAGTTGTTGGCCCAAAGCTTTCCCTTCTGACCCGGGAGTTGCCCATCTGCCTCAAGGCGTTCATTGTTATAATGGGCTGGCCTTCTTAGATTAAAGGGGGAAGAGCACTCATATCTCTTCTGCGTTCCAGCACTTCTGGGCTAGCCACCTTCACTGTCCCAGGGCAGCATTTTGGAGCTAAACTGGAGATTTAGAGAAAGTCACTTCATCCTGCCCACTCCAAAGAGACCCGATGCCACACAGGGGGCAGGGACAGGTCGGGGGAGGGAGAGAGGAAAAGGATCTCTTCATTTTAACAGAAAGGTACTATTCCCCTAGGGGGAGAGAAGTGGTGAGGATGGACCTGCTTAGCCATGCAGAAGCAAGGGGGTAGCAGAATACAAGATCATGGCTGCTGTCTGCCTTTTGATCACAGCACAGTGCCTTATCCGTAGCAGCCTGTCTTCCCCTTACCCAGCATCTGCCTCTTTTAGCTGCCCTGCCCAAGTTGCTGCTATCACAGCACATGGGAACCCCTGCTCTCCACTCTGGACTGGCCATTCTCCCTATTTACCCTTTAGACTTTTACCTCAGGGGTCTGAGAAGGAACTCTGAGGAGTGAACCCTCTGGGCGAAGGGGAGTGAGGGCAGAACCCAAGCACAGTTTGGCCAAAGAGGAAGAGGTCCTTGAGTCTGGTCCCCTTTGGGGTCCCTTTGGCATCCCAGAAGCACCTAGAAAGGGAACGGGCTTATTCAATAAGTCTTTTTGTCATCTGATACATCTTTGGCCATACTGGCATACTGCCAGATTGGGGATGGGAGTAGGAAGGGAATAAGCACTTCTGTTGGGCCAATTCTAAATGGTTTACAAATTGATATCATCTCACTTGATCGATGGAACAGAGGGCAAAATCTGGCCCCTAGAGAGCTTGGCCTAAGAGAAGTATACAGGCTAAGCTTTGGTCTCACACACAAAGGAGTGACAATAGGTTCTTGATACTTCCCCCATGGGCCACAGTAAATGAAGGCACAGGGCGGTTGCAGTCCAAGTTCCAGGAGTTGTTTGGATGGACAAAGCCTTCCTTCCTGCTGATCAATCAACAAGAGTTTACAGAACTGAGGCAAGATAGTAGAAGGCCATACAGCTGCTGCCAGTTTCTGCTCAGTGCCCACGTGTGCTTGGTGCGGGGCTGGTTTTCTAATATTGCCATGCCACAAAGTGATTCTGCTCTCCATTTCCCCTAAATGATCTATCGCATGGCAAAACACCTGCCTCCCAAGAGTGTGTCATTTTGAATTGTGCCTCCCTCCTTTTATTTGAGCTGATGAATTCTCGCATCATGGAGTTCTAGACAGGTTGCCCAATTTAAAGATCAAAATTTTCTCACATCTGTATAGAATCTATTGAGTTTTATCCCACTGTGTTTTCACTCAAGGTCAGGGACTTCAACTTATCACTGCAAGATGAAAGCAGAGGAATGAAAGGAAACCATTTTAAAATGCTATGGCATCATGATTCACAAGTATATCCAACAGGTCATTTTTGGTTCAGGATCTCAGGAGAACAATAGAACCACAGGAAACCTTTCTCTTCAGAGCATTAGATGGTAAAGATAACTAGCATTACTTAATGAGCTAGAACAGTAGGAAATGGAGCTATCTCATCCCATAATAATGTGTTTCCTGACAGCTTTTGAGGCCCAATCAAAATCCCATTGCTTCCTGGCTTTTCTAAGCAAAAAGGCAAACCCTCAGTAAATATCCATTGAGAATTTCTGGTTTTGTCATTGCAGTTGGACGGAGGGTCATATAGACATTCCCATCTGGGAACTCTGAAGACATTCAGCATTCTAGTCCAGATTTTAAAACAGTGCAAGTGAAATAGTGGGACTTGTCCTGCAAGGAGCCAGAAGAGTCGCCCCTCAAAGGTTATAAAATCACCTCCACCTCCCAGATGTCAGGCAAGAATTTGCCAGCGAAGGCCAGGGCCAGAGTTTAGAGTCAGGCTCCAAATATTTTCCAAGGCCTCATCATGAATCAGGTTGGAACGACCCTGTCACATATCTCCTCTCGAGCTAAATTATCCTGTTAGAATTCAGATGAGGCTCTCCCTGGAAACATCAGATTTGATGAATGGTTACCATATTAATTGGACCATACTTATTATTCATTGCCAGATTGCCCTGGGTTCCCAAATTGCTCTGCATGGCCCTAGATTTACATTAGGGGAAATCGATCTAAAGAAATCAACTAGGCTGAAGTTTTGCCAGCTGCCTTTGATGGGGGAGGGTGCTTTGCAGTTATACTGACATTAAATCGAATTTACAATGTAACATTGGATTGGGGGGGGGAGGCAGAAGGTTCTGTACCTGCTTCATGGAGCTGGTGACCACGAATTAATTAAGACTCTGCTTGTGGAGAATGGCAACGTCCCGACTCATGTGCAGAGAGGTAAGCCATCTAGGGCTTTGTCTCAAGGCAGTGAAAATTGGAGGGTGCTATCAGCATATAGAGAAACTCAGATTACCCCCTAAGTAGCAAGAACAATGACTTAAAATCTGAACTTCCATGATGGCCTGCTTCTTACCCCCAGGGGCAGCCCTTAGGTGAGTTCCTCCACAGTCTACCTGGCCTTCCTTCCATGGCATTCTCAGCCAGGAGCTCGTAAAGCATGACAGAAAATGTAGTCTGGAGATTGGGGAGAAGCATCACTATCTTGGAATATGGGGAAAGCATAAGCCATTGCTGCTAGGCAAATACAAAAATATTCAACCTTCCTTTTTCCTCCCCGGTGTTACCAAGAGATAACCCTCCCGTATTTATTTGACTGATAAAGAAACCTTTCTAGAGATGTCATAATCTTGTCTGCTGGGGGTTTGAGAGATCCTCTCCACTACTCAGCCCCCAGACAGATCCAGGACTCTAAGTGGCTGTTAGTCCTTACTGTGAAATTGTTTAGTTGTGACTCTTCATGACCCCATTCAGGGTTTTCTTGTCCGAGATACTGGACTGGTTTGCTATTTCCTCCTCCAGCTCATTTTACAGATGAGGAAACTGAGGCAGACAGTGAAGTGATTTGCCCAAGGTCACAGATCTAGGAAGCATCCGAGGCTGGATTTGAACTTGAGAAGATGAGTCTTCCTGATCCAAGCCCCTGCAGGGCCACCTAGCTGCACCTTACTATGAAACAGCCTGTGCCTTAAAGTTGTTAAGTTTCTTTAGCTTACTGACATTGTAGAAAGAGAACACAGAGGCTTCGGGCAGTGGCCCTCAAGAGTATATACAGTTACTTATTGAGGATCTCACCCTGTGCCCCCACATCTGCCACTAGTGCGAAGGCAGTGCCTTGAGGGCAGCAGCCAAGGTTGTTCTGTTTGATAGAGGAACTCCTTCAATTCCCCAAAACCTAAGAGACCAACACTATTATGGTCTTATATTAGAACTAGAGTGGATTCTGAAATTGTATGGCTCTAGGGGTTTCCTGAGGGTCTCCCCTCTTAACACACTTGAATACCATACTCCAAATGCCCCTGTCTCAAATGGTGAAGCTCAGTGGTTGAGCTGGGCTCCTGATGGCAAACCCCCTGGCCAGTGCATCCATGAGGTAACTCTCTTCCCAGTACAGCTGGCCCCCATACTAACCTGAGGTTGCTTTCTTTCCTTACTTTTTCACCATTTTTATGTGGATCTTCCCTAAAGACATGCTGATTATATATACCGGGAATATAATTAGTAGAGAGCTCCATTGCCTTCCTTAAACTTTTGAAATGGACTAGAATTTGCATGGAGTTAGTGACTGCCCTTCCTGGATGCATAGTTTGCAGAGAGATGACTTGTTTCTGTCTGAACTGGGATGAGATCTTTAAATGCTTGGCCTAATGCTCACTTGGTCCCCCGAGGCCAGTGCTTTGCTGCAGTCCTCAGGAGTGCTCAGGAGGAAGGCATCCAGAGGAGCACAAATTACATGAGATTGACGTGTCCCACTGGTCTTTCTGTTTATGCCAAGGAGCCCAGTGTTGCTGCACATCTTGTTTATAGGGGATATTGTGAAGGTCACTTGCACAGATTGTTCTCCAGGTCTGCTTTCCCCCCACCAAGGCAGGGTCCTAGGAGGTCACAGAACCTGTCATCTGAGCCCCATGATAGCTGCCTGCCTCTGAGGTGCTCAGATGTTATTGCTAATGAGGCAGTGGAGATAGCTTCACGTTAATTGGCCCAGAAGATTGCTTGGAACCTGTGAGGTAGCAATTCTAACAATTGGGAATTAGAAAAAATAAGCTAACACTTGCCATCCCCATTGTTGTATTTCAATGCTACTAGATTTGGTTATAAGAATGTGGACCATTTTATAGCAAAACGTAGCATCCTACATCTTGGGACTTATTAAAAATAGGCTTTTCCAAGCAAAGTTGATACTACCGAGCCCCCTCAGGCAATGTCTTCAACTCATTTCACCCTTTCCATTGTTCCAGCATAGACAAACCTTCTTCCCTGAGTGTAGATGAAGAACAAGGGTCCCCAGTCTTGGGTCTGGGGAATGGCTCAGCATGCCACTCTCACACTACCTTGCTCCTTGGACCAACAAAAGCAAGCATTTAGCATTGGCCACCATGTTTGGGGCTTCTTTACCAGCTGAAATTCATGTCCATATCATGGCCTAGGCCTTTGAGTCCACTGATAAGCATTGACTGAAGTCTCTGTGTACTCTTGGTCTCTCTGGAGCCCTGAAGTTAGAAGGATCTAAATTCAAATCCGGCCTCAGACACTTACTAGCTGTGTGACCCTGGCCATGTCATTTAACCCCAATTGCTTCCCCCCCCCCCAAAAAAAAAGTAGAATGGAGTACTAAAAGAAATGAGTCAGGCATTTGGATCAATATAACTGCAAATTGTACTTGTGTGTGTTTGATGTAATGATTGGGTCCCTACTATCATTCAAATATGTATCTTTAAATATTAAAATATGTATATTTATATATAAATATATATGTACATAATACAGAAATGTGTATCTTTGTTTTCTCCCCAGCCCTCTTCTGGAGAAAGAAAATTCCACAATTCCCTGCCACTCCACGCCTACTGGTGAGTTCTTTGGTTTCTCTCTGGAAATTCTTTCTTCTGCTCTGGCTCTATCCAACAGTGAATGGAACACAAAGATGACTAGTTTCCAGGATGGACCTATGCAGTAAAGGCCTGAAAGGCTCCTTTGCTGTGCTTAGTTGGCCAGGGAACCGTCCTCTCCGAGTCAATCTTGTTGATTTTTTCCCGATTCTCCTGGCCAGTCTCATCATGGTTAGGGTAGGGCAGAACTCTTACCAGCTCAGGGCTTTCTTAGGAGCAGGTGGGAGGGCCAGGTGAAGTGGGGCTGACTTAACAGTATGAAACACTGGACAAGCAAATACACCTCTAGCCCCTCCTTCCTCTCCCAGACACTTCTTTCTTCTTCTGTCCGATCCCTACCCCATGCTCTCAGCTCTCCCTCTCTACTCCTACCCTCATCTTCACAGTCCTTCAATTGAGTAAAAAAGCCTCTCTCTGTAGGTCAATGGCCTCTAGGTAAACTAGGCTCATGTTCTAGCCAAGCATGACTGGTGAGCTAACCCAAGTTCCCCCTTTGTCCTCAGTGCTTGAAGTGGGTTGGCCCTCTGACTAGAGAGGCAGATCCAGTTGTCCATGCAGCCTTCTGTTCACATAGCACGTTATCATTCTTTGAAGGCCCACGGAGACTGTGCCAGCCCTGGAATTCTCCAGGCTGCCACTACTGAACACTGGAAACTTTGTTCAAGCCCATCTTAAGCTCTAATTAAATGGCAGAGCAGGGTGTCAAGCTTCACCGGGACTCATGATTAGGCTGCATTTATATTGGATTTCAGATCTGTAGCATACTGGGTGCTGGCAGCAGGAGAACTCTCCCACTGAGTGCAGAAACAAGGTGAACATGGAGGCCAGTATTCACCTCCCTTTAAACAAACCACCAGCTCTTAGTAAATCCTCAGCTGGCTCAAACAGCTAAATGCCATTTCTCCAAATCTTCACAAACATGAGGCAGGGGTCTCCTGCGTCATCTCTCTTAGAGGGTAGAGGTCTCCTCACCACTTCTCCTTTCTTTCTTCTCTCTTAGGGGCTAGAGAGTTTCCTGTCCTCTAAGAGGGGTGGAGAGGGAGGTCAGGGAGAAGGGGGGAGAGGAATCGGCCTGAGAGATTGAGCTGTGAGTCTCTTAAGGAAGTCTGTTGTCTTCTCTTCCCTAGAATGACAAAGACCTCTACTCTCTAAGAGGCCCTCTCCCTCCCTCTCCCATCCTGGGGGAAGGGGTGGAGAGAGATAGGGGTCGAAATAGAGGGGATAGAGAGAGAGGAGAAAAGAGAAAGAGGAGGGGGAAAGAGACAGAGGGGAAGAATAGGAGGGGAGAGAGGCATAGAAAGGCTTGGCGGCGCCTGATGTCCTCAACTCTTCAAGTTGGCAGGAAGCTTTCTTCATCTGTCCCTCAGACACTCATGGAACATCTACTGTGTGCCAGGCCCTGCTCCCCTTGGTCAAGGGATTAGAAGGTTGGAATCAGTGGGTCAGATCTGGGGGACAGAACAGGGACAAAAGATCCAAAGGTGTCCTGGCATCTTTCTATAGGATCTCACGACAACTTTCTTGGGAAAGAATAGAAGTTATCCCCAGAGATGCCAAAGGGTCCTAAGTCCCCAGGTGCTCTGTAAATCAGAGGGCTCCTGGCAGTGAAGGTGTAGCCTTCAGGAGCTCCCAGTCCCATTGTCATTCTCTCTGCCCCTTTGTCTTTGTGGACCCCAAAGATCAGATCCAGAGGCTGCTCCCTGGGCACTAGCAGTCTTACTGTGGAGGACACAGGTGCTTTCTCCTCTCTTTCATCCCTCTCCCCTCTCTCTCTTCTATCTCTCTCCTTTATTCCCCCCCCCCATTCCTCTCCCTTCTCTCTCCTCTGTCCATCTTTCCATCCCCACCTCTTCTCTTTTCTCTCCTCTCTTCCCTCCTTTTTCTCCCCTTCCCTCTTCTTTTATCTTTCTCCCCTCTGTCCTCCCTCTCTCTCCTTGGCTCTTTTTCCTCTCTATCTCCACTTTCTATCCTCTATCCTCTCCCTCCCTCTCTCCTTCTCCCTCTCTCTCTCTCTCTCTCTCTCTCTCTCTCTCTCTCCCCTCCTCTCTCTCCTCTATCCTATCTCTCTCTCTCTCTCTCTCTCTCCCCCCTCCTCTCTCTCCTCTATCCTATCTACCTCTCTCTCTCTCTCTCTCTCCCCTCCTCTCTCTCCTCTATCCTATCTACCTCTCCCCATCTCCTCTCTTTCCTCTTTCTATCCCTCCTTCTCTCCTCTCTCCCTGCCTCTCTATCCCCTCTGTTTCTCTCCGTATCTCTATCACCTGCTGTTCTCCCTCTCTCTGTCTTTCTATCCTTCCCTCCTTGGCTCTTTCTCCTATCTCTCCCCTCCTATCCTTCCCCTCTGTCTCTCTCTTCTCTCCTCTCTCTCTGTCCCCTTTATTTCGCCCCCTATCTCTCTCCATCCCCTCTGGGATGGGAGAGGGCTTCTTAGAGAGTAGAGGTCTTTGTCATTCTAGGGAAGAGAAGACAACAGACTTCCTTAAGAGACTCACAGCTCAATCTCTCAGGCCGATTCCTCTCCCCCCTTCCCCCTGACCTCCCTCTCCACCCCTCTTAGAGGACAGGAAACTCTCTAGCCCCTAAGAGAGAAGAAAGAAAGGAGAAGTGGTGAGGAGACCTCTAACCTCTAAGAGAGAAGACACAGGAGACGGGACCAAGAAAGCCAAGACAGTCCTCACCCTTTCCACCCTCTCCCTCCCTCATAGCTCACACCTACTAACCATAAGTTTCTCCCAAAACTCTGTCCTGGTACCTATTCTCTTCTCCCCTCCTCTACTCTCCCTCTTCTCACCTCCTCCTCTCCCTATCTGTCCTTTACCGTCTTCCTTCTTTCTTCCCCTCTCTATTGTCTCTCTCCCTGCTATCTCTCACCCCCACCCACCCCTTTCTAATAGGTTACATTTCTTCTACATGTGGCCCCTGGATGCCATGGGTCAGAGCTTGGTTCCCACTGCCTTACTGTAGGACTACGTTTCTTACTTCCTTGGCCTCCCTACTGTTGCTCCCCAAACTACTTGAGACTCACTGTTAATCTTAGTCCTGCTACCTCTGACACGTACCCTTGGAGCAGGACAAGAAGTCAGCCTTTTAGCACGGTTCCCATGTCACTTGGGAATTCCATTTGATGAGTTGCACCACAGTCCCTGATGGTGGAATGGGGTCAGAACATGAAGCTGAGTGGCCCCCAAAGACCAGATCCAGAGACCGCTCCATGGCTACTAGCAGTCTCACTTTGGAGGGCACAGGTGGTTAGACATCACCTTCATCACCATGCCATGTCAGGGTAAGTGGGAGTCAGCCTCTCTCCCCACTAACTGGGTTCCCTTCCCTCCTGTGCATCCTCATTGTCAGGCAATCCATCCTATTTCACATGGCTGCTGGGGCTATCATTCTCAGTGGGGGCCCCCACCTTACCCCTCCCAAAAATAGAAACCAAACCTCAGATTCCTGGTATAGAAGAAGATCTCAGCCTGTCCTCCTTTAATGCAGGACCTTAGTAGGCTTGAGATTTTCTTCATGCTTCCTTATCTGTCATTCCCCCCAAAAAAAGAAAAAAAAAGTTGGTCTTGTGGCCAATCGCCTTCTCCTTGGCAAGGGCAGTTGGGGCCTGCTTAAGTGGAGGCAAGCCCCAAGATGAGGCCTGCCTCTCATTCTGCATGCCGCTGTGCCCACTCTGGGAATGAGCTGGTCCCCTCTGTTTCTGTGTCTTACGCTCATGAAATGCTTTTGCTAATTCACTCACTTTGGGTTGTTTCTGCTCTTTTCTTTGAATAACCAACACCTTGCTGAACTGGCATGCTGCAAGTAAGTCTCTCAGATGGACTCGGGTGTATGGGAGGGCTGCAGCATGTAGGGATGTGCTGGAGGACCTGAGAAGGCTTTCCCTCTGGGTTTGCTGTTAAGCCTCACCTTTGTCACCTGATTTTTAAGAGGAAACTTCTGAGTTGACAAAAAAATTTGGTTCCTACCAAGGATCCCTGACTGATTTTGCTTTTGGCCTTCCTCTAAGCCATGATCCAGTGGTCCCTAGAGATAGAAACTGGTTTAATACCCACCGTGCCCTTCCTTACCCAGGTGACCTTGAGCGATACATTTCCTCTGTTCTCTCCTCTGCAAAACAGAAGTCACATTTGTGACTTCTCTAGATCCTTCTCATTCTGAGGTTAGGATTGCACAAGAGGAGATCTTAGAGGCCACAGCTTTCATCACAAAACTGATGCTATCTTCCCTGGGGCCCTTGCCAAGGAACCTGCTCTCTGTGTATCTGCTTCACCTCAGAAGACGACCAGTGGGAAGTACAAACACATACACAGGCCTAGGCATGACTTCGGTGGGATAGGAGACCCCAAGTCCCCGATGCTCTGAAATACAAATATGTCAATGGCTCCTCCTGTCCCTTTCAGTGATCCTTGTGTGTTTCATATGACAGTAGCCTAGTAAAGCTAAGACTAAAGGCCAGAATGAGGGCCAGGGAATGCTCCTCAGCCCTCCCTTCACAGGTCCCCACCATACCTGTGGCCCTTCAGTATCATGGAATACCTGCCTTCATTTTAAAAAGCTCTGTGTGGCCCCTACCTGGGAGAAGGCAGTCAGCGCTGAATGTAGACCCAGGCGTCCCTGCCCTAGTATTCCAGTTTCCCAGGCCATCCCTTAAACAAAGTGGAATGCCAGAAGCAAACAGCCTAAGAGATTCTAACTCAGAAATCACTGGGCAGCCTAGGCAATCAGCTCAACTTTGGGGGATACAGAGGCAGTGGCCCGTGAGGTGCTTTTCCCAAGCACTAAAGGAAGAGGCTCGTGGGGCATCCTTTCCAGCCGTCCTGCTGCACATCCTCATACATGAGGGCAATGGAACCCCCACTCCTGCCTGTGCCCAAACAGTATGAATATAACCAGGGGACCCTGACAGTCTACAGCCCATTGTGAAACCTATTCCCGACCTTGCCTCTCTGTTTTAATGGAAATGCAGTTGACTGACTTGCAACCATTCCTGTTTCCCTATTATTCCCCAATCAAGGCCTCTGTAAGGTTAACATGCAGCTAGAGGTATTTGCTTATTTCTGGGAGTGTTCTCCATGGCCCATCACAGATTTTGTGGGGATATAATTTTAGGAACATGATTGGTATAATGTCAGTCACAGTGGAGGGTGGGTTCAAATACTGGAGGAAAAACTGGCCCTAAGTGGATGGAGCTGGAAAGAACTCTCAACATCCTCTAGTCCAGCTGTCTCACTCCCAGAGGATGATCAGAGGCTCAAAGACAGGGCATTTGGCCAAGACCTGAAAGGTAGCAAGGAACAAAGCAGAGCTTCCTGCCATTCCAAACCTGTTCCATGCTTGCCTTTATTGAGGATTTGGAGAAAGAAAACTCAGAAGTCAAATGTAGCTTCAGCCACACTAACTGTGCCCATGGCATGGCCCTGTCCACCCCTTTGTGGCTGAGGCAATGTCTTAAACCTGTCACTGCCAAGCAAGTCATCTTTTTCCACTGATTCAGGGACAGCCTGGATGCCCTTAAGCCCCTGCTGATCTGGGACCAGTTACCCTGGCTCTTATAGACTTGGCCATCCTGAGTGTCCCTGTAGAGAACTCAGAGGTCTTGGGGTACAAGTTACCTTGTCTAAGACTTGAGCTTTCATGTACAGAGGGCTGACAGGATGCAGGGCAAGAGGTGTCTGGGGGTCCACAAGGCTTTTGAGGGTTCTCACTCCTCTCCTCAACCCTGAAAGCAGGTAAGGTCAGGCCAAAGAAAGCCATAGCTCCTCCAGCCTTGCCCTTGGAGACCTCTCCCCTCTACCTCATCAGGGCCAAGCCTGCCACCTGCCTGGTCTGCCATGGGATGGTGTGGAACTCTGTACGACTGAGCTGGCCACTATCGCACTAACCCTTTGGACTCTGCTAGAGGCCAGGGTTTTTTGTAACTCCACCAGCTTTGGCTGCCTCCTCTGTGCCCAGAGCTTGGTGATCCCTGGTTCCTCCAGAGTCCATGAAGCCATGGAGACAGAGAAAGGAATGGGTCCCCGCAGTGGAGGCGGTCCAGTTGACTTACAGTTGCCCCCTACAGGTCCCCAGAGCTAAGCTGACCTCCCACAGCATGCTTATGCTTTGCAAATTTGTTTTGGCACAGGAGTTGGGGTGCAACCTATGCCTCGACTTACTCATTAGATGGAATGGCCTTTGCCAGTTGCCACATTGCTTAAGTAAACACTCCTTCTCAGTCACCATGTTGCTAAAATAAGCTGTCTTCTGTGGATCATGCTACTCCAATTTTGCTTTCTTGTCATTTTCGCTTTGGGTCCCTTCTATCTTTCTTCTGCTTTGCCTTGCCTTCATTGTCTTGCCTTTTCTCCTGCTGTTCTACTAAGTAGGCAAACAAACCCTGAGACACAGTGTGCTCCAGCCACGGGATCGATGGAAGACAAAACAAACAGCTGTTTAAACCTGCCCGGTAGGAAATCCAAGACATTAATTTGTATCAAAGCATGTACTGCAAGAAATCTGTCTTGCAGCCCTTGCTGGAACAGACTCCCTTTAAAGCCTGAGACTGGTCACCTCTGACTTCTGCCAAAATCCTCTTGCTAGAGTCTCCCCTCCCTTCAGTTTTCACTCACAGAGACATTACACACATCTTTACTGCCAGAGTACCTGCACTGACAGTAAAGAGATCTACCCAGAGCCAGGAAGCAAGAGATACAGCCCTAAGGATACCCCCAGCTCTTTACAGATAGTTCTTTTTGCCAAAAAGCCCCAAATGCTGCCCTTTCAAGATGAGTCTTCCCTTTATGCATCTCCCTGGCAATCAGCATGGTTCCTGGTATGTATGGTGCCCTATTTGGCTTATCACATGCTACTGCCAAAGTCTGGGTATTGGAAATGTCTTTGCTAAACATGTGATTTCATAAGGATTTGGACTTTCTTCTGGGTGAGGTCTTAAGACATTGTTCTCTGAGCAAGTGCAGCTCTGAAATGTCATCAAACCATTAGGGGGGGAAAGTCCCCTGGCCAAGAGAAATGTGGCTTTGTTTTAATTCAAGAATATGCCTCCTTTGCCCAATGACATGCCCATAAACAGCCTGTGGGTCAGAATATGGGCACAAGACCTCTGGGCATCAGAGCCCCCAAAGGTGAAAGGGCTATGTGTAAGGACCTGGCAGTAGGTCACTAAGTCATTGAACAATGACACAGGGCTTTGCCAGTAGATCCTGGTCCAGTGGAGTCATTAAGATTTGTGCAAGGGAGGTAAGAACCCCAGATGGTGGGCAGGTTCCATCAGATTTCCCAATGACAATTGGAACTTCATCATTCACGGCCAGGGGGCCATGTGGACAAGGCCCCTAGTCTTAGTTTCTTTGTGGGATAAGGAGGGACTAGATTGGCACTCATTGAGTAGTTCCCTAGGGTTTCAATCAGGCATGGAGCCCATCTTCTAAGGGTTCTAGAGTTCGTGGTCTTACTGTATGCACACGTGGATATGGTTGTGAGACATGTATCTGCCTATGGGGGGGGATGGACATTCCAAATCTACACTTGTATGAATGTAATTTCTCTGGCCTTTTCCATTCTATTAATGGACCCTTTGAGAGCTCCACATTTTTATGACAAACCTATATTCTTTAAATGATGCAGCAACAGTAAAACAACGTCCCTGTTACTTTACAATGACTAGCCACCTCAACCAACCCTGAGTAGAATTTTTCCTCTCCACAAGAAAATACAGGTAAGTATACACCCTCCAGACCTAAAGTATGGGGACTTGGATTCCCAGATCTCCTCGAAGAATGGGTGTGGGGAGGGCTCCCAGGTTCTGGATCCTGGAGGCAGGATTGGGGAGGAGGCTTTGTCATTACAACTTGGGGTTATTTCCTCTTCTTATTCAGAGACTCTTATTTTCGCCTCAGGCAGAGGGGGCTTTCTAGGTAGAAAAGGGGGCTCTCTCCATGACCAGACGCTCTTGGCAAATTTATATCCATGGCATCAGCTCACTGCTGGCACCTCTTCCTGCCTGGCAACCTGCCAAGCTTCCTACTCTGAGTCCAGACCACACCTGAGAGGGGAAAGGGGAACATCATGGAAAAGTAGGACTTATTTGGCCTCACCCAATATGAGACCCTTCCCTGGGATTCTCCAGAGCTCACCCATGACGGAAAACTCAAATACTCACTGGATGATTCTGAACCCAGGCAAGCGGAGATTAATGCCTCCCAGCTCGCTTGACCCTTCTAATGATGTTTCTCTAGAGAACAGACTATGGGACCAGAATTGTTGATTCACTAAAAATATCCATCTGTCTGGCCTCCATTAGGCCGATCTCCACCACAGCCTACTCACAGATCTAGTCTACTCACTCAATGGGATTCCTAGCCCAAGGCATTTATGTCGGTCCTAATCTCCTTTGGTTTGCTTTCAGCCATAGGTGTTTCAAATGCTACCTGGGATCCATGTGTGCCCATCGGTAGTCCTCCTTGGAGGACTGCTGACCAGCTCAGAATCCCATCTTAACTCGTCTCCTACTTGTCTTCCAGCTTCAGACGTTGGCAGCACTTGCCTGAACGCAGCTTCCTGTGAGGTAAGCTTCTTCCCTAAACCCGGGAGCAGCTTTTCCTTGCTTGTACTCAGTTCCATGAGTGGTGAGTTATCTGGGTGCTATTAGGACCTATGAAAAGAAACTGAGCTACAAATGGGTAAAAGTCTTTTTTTTTTTGCTTTTTGGAGGGCAATCAGGGTTAAGTGTTTGAGGCCGTATTTGAACTCAGGTCCTCCTGTCTCCAGGGACAGTGATATATTCACTGCACCACCTAGCCACCCCTGGGTAAAAGTCTTGTGTGGAGATGAGGAGCCCATTGGTTGAGGAATGATCAGCTTTTAAATGTGTCTAGATATGGGGGAGGGCTGCTCATCCTCAACAGACCCATCTCCACGCTGAGTATTTCTGATCTCTTCCAGGCCTATGGGCCTCCTGCCCATAGTTCATGAGAGCAGAAACCCATGAACTTCCCAACCCCAAATAGTGCTGACAAAGTAAGAGGCAGAGTTTCAGAGAAGCCCTGTATATGACTCAGGCATCTGATCCCTTTTCAAAGAAATCCCCAGCCAAGAAGGGAAAAGGGCCAACAGGTATGAAAGAGATGAGGTAAAAACATGACCCTACAGTCATGTCTTTGCTTTCCAGCATCACTGACACAGGGAATTTTGGAGAGAGAACTCAGTTGCTTTTCTGAAGGTGTCTGGTAGCCCTTTAATGTCCCCCTCAATGGGCTTGGGAAAAGGTGGGGTTTAAACTCATGGCAGGTTTTTTGTCTCCCTCCAAGGAAGATCAGGACTCTCAACTGAACGGCCAACTGATAATGTTCCCTAGGCGCCCGAGTGGAAGCACTGTGCAACCATGAGTGCTCTACTACCCAGACTTAGGGCAATCTCCAGGTAAGAACAGCAAAGAGGCAGTCTGATGCTTGCTTCTTTCCAATGTAGAAAAGACCCTCAGAGCAAACCAAACCCTCCTAGGTAAGCACCATCCTCTGCTAGAGAGGAATTATTCCATGGTGCTCATTGCAGAAACATCGCTCACTCAACCCTTTCCCTAATTTTTGAAATCCTGAAATCAAACAATGAAATAGGTTTTTGGATGAGTTAGAGGTTTCCTTTTACCAGTGGAGTGGAAGCTAGCTAGTTATTCGTAGGGGAGGGAAGAGAAAAGATCAAGTAGTCCAGTCTTAGCCTAAATGTCTTTTCAAGATCCAGTCTGACTGTGCCAAGCTGTCTACTGAGGAAATGGAGGTGGGGGAGAGAATGAACACTGGAGTAGCATAGCACTCTCTCACCTTTCCTGGCCAACAAGAGGACAGGAATGGCACCCAGAAAGGGTGGTCATGACCCTTGTCTTTGTTCCCTTCCCCTGAATCAGATGCCACGTGCATAACAGCTTACCTGAGAGACACCCCACAGGCAGCAGCACCAAGGCACAAAGTGAAGGGAGCAGCCCAACATCTTTGGGGCGTCCCATTACTGAGACAGATGGAAAAGCAGAGTGTGGGACTACCTAAAGATGTTTGCTCTGAGGGCATGAGCCTCCTCTTTCCAGATTGTGTAAGAGCAAACGTGTGATTAAAACCTCCTCTGTGCCCACAATGTTTGTCACATCCTAGGACTGCAATGTGGAAAATCATGACTTAGAAATAGGCTACAAAGTGTGAAAGGGGCTTTTCCTTGTCTCTTGGGGGGGGGGGGCGGTTTGAAGCAAAGACCTAGAGATTGATATTCTGCATTAGCCTCCTTATGGGGCTGATTCATGAACTGAGGTCACCACAGAAAACACCTGACATGGAGGGAGGTGTTCATTCATTAAGCAAAAGCAATGTCATTCTGCACTGAAAGTCTCATGCAAATATCTTGGACAGATGTTCTTCTGTGCCTGCAATTAGAAAGGAACAAAGTTTTGCACAAAGCCCATATAATCATGAATAGACTTATTCCCAACTGATTTGTGTTCCAACAAGTCAGAACAAACCTCCAACAGACTCTCAGGGCCTGCAAAACAGAGTGGACTCAGCAGTTGTGAGGAAGTGGCCACAGTCTGGGAATGACCTCTCTTCTCCTAGTGCCCAGCCTTTGCTTTGATCTGGCTTCTTCCACCCATAGTACCAATCTGTGGCTTATATCTGGAGAAAGACCAGGGAAAACCCAGTAATGCCCAGGACTCCATCCAGCTACCCATTTCAGACATATTGTAAGGAGAGGCATTTGGCTTCTGAGGCCAGGACCTCAACCAGAGATGTATAAGCATGCCAGATGAGAGAAGCTTTGTTTGTCTCTAAAGGGAACATGGCCCCAGTATGGGATTCCAAGTGATCCTGTGGCTTCCTTCAGGCTCTCAGGGGCACTCTGAAGGAAAGCAGATCCTAATGCCAAGCTCCCAGATTCATCCTGAAGACCCTCTCCCTAGTGAGACCAGGCTATGCTATATCATGATCTTAGACACAGCTTTGAGTGGGGACAAGAATAGCCCATGGATCCCAGCTGTTTCTTTCCTAGACGTTGGGCATGTCACCATTTCCCCAACTCACTTATCATACAAAGGTGTCTAATTATTTCCCTTAGAAGCCTTTGCTTCATCTATCCTGTAACTTAGATCAAAGGCAAGACTCGGTCCCAAGGGAGCTGTGATATCAGTTTCTTTATCCCTGGCAGGCCAGAAGCATCTCCCCTGGGTCTTATATTGGGGCGCTGGCTGCTACCAGAAGGCCCAGACCACTCTGTCCCAGAGCAAAGTCCTACAACAAGAAAGGGTAGGAGATCAGCATCCAGGCTTGGGAGCCCAAGTCCATCCATCCTTTGGTCAGATTGGGAGGTGTCTGAGCATAGGCAAAGGTGGTGGGGGGTAGTGTTGTTCAGTAGGAGACACGAGCCAGCAGGCCTAACCAAAGACAGGTATACCTGGCACCCCAGTCTGAGTCTCCTGGGCAGTCTGTTCCTCCCAAGGAGGACTGGGTCTAGGTAACTCTTTGAAAGCCTTTAATCCCCTTTTCATTAAAAGCATAGCAAGTTATGCAGAAACTCTTGGCCCTTTGTCCAAAGGGGAAAGGCAAGGCCATGGGGGTGGATATTTAATGCGACTCTGTGAGGCTGGGTCAGAGTAAGGCCGGAAGGAGGACAAGAGTCCAAGTTCTTGTTTCAAAAGGACTTGAGCCTTTGGCCAAAGCTCCAGACTTGGAGATCTGTGGCAGGAAACAACCAGAAGGATTCCTTCCCACTGGGCATCGTCCCTCGGGCCTTCTGTGATCGTAAGGTGTTTCCAGTGGTAGAATGAGAAGGAACGAGACCCAGTGGTGATTGGAACTTGAGAGAGTATAGGTAAGAGATGAGAAATGGTGGGGGAGGGAGGGAAGGTGCAAGGAAGCAGGGCCCAGGGCTTACCTGCTGGAAATGGTGGAGTTGCCTTCTTTGTAAGGTCTGGATAGACCCTACATTTTCTGTCTGAAAATGTGCTGCTAACATGCCTGGCTTGGGCAGATTCTGCTCACCGATGTCTCATGGCCTGACTGCTCTCCTCACTTTGGTCCTATGGGTGGAATGCGCCAGCTCAAACCTAACCCAAAGATGACTGAGACTGTAGCGCTGGAAGGTGCCTCAGAGGTCTGCCCCCTTAGCTGAGAGGGAAAGAAGCTGGTGCTGCCTCTGTGATCTTTGCTAAGACACTTAGGGTGCTTACAGACAGTTCAGGGGTTGAATGGGACAAGTGTGTTCTGTAGGATAACAGGAGGGAATAGACAGAATGGAGAGCATCCAGATGGCCTTGGCCTGAGAGAAGCCAGTGGCCCCTCACAGATTCTTGGGGTCCCTTGGCATAGCCGAGGTGCCAAGTAACCAACCCCAACACCTCAATCCAGCATTTCTGTTCCTTTTCAAGTATCTAAGGGTCCTCTGATCTGGTCTGCTTATTTCACTTGGGAGAATGCCTAGCAGGGCTGGAACTGGCATCTCATAACTTTGAGATTCCCCAGTTAGGATTCCCAGGCCACAAGGACAAGAGAACCTCCTGGAGAGCATGAAGGCAAAGAGGTGCCGTAGATGCAAACAGTCACCATTGTTCAGTCATGTTTGATGACTCTGTCTCTATCACTGCAAACAGGAGTCTTCTCCTTAAGTGAGTGAGCTGGCCTAAGAAGTGGGGAAACATGGGAGTAGGCTCTGCCAACCCTAGCTGGAGCTAGTGTGACAGAACAGCAAGCCCCTGGGCTACTCATGGCGTGTCCCATGACCCTGTGGAATAGCACTCACCATTAGGCTATCACAGCACCTCTGAGGGGAAGCACTGCCCCCAAGGCATCTCTGCTCCCTTCTGCTGGGATCAGGGGGCAGATTGCCAATAACAGCTCAGAAGATTCCCAAGAAAATGTGAGCACTGCCTTGGTCCCTGCTTGCCAGGTTTTCTGGCATCCCTGCAAGTGAATGCAGACAAAAGATTAAATATGCCTAGAAGCATGGCAAGATTTGGTCCCAGGAGCTTTCTGGAAAAATAAACAAACAATCCAGAAGGAGATTTGGCATCAGGCCTCCTTAGAATTCTCCAGGATAGATAGCCTTATTGGGAATTTCTAAAAACCCAGCCCTCTCCGCCGCTAGATGGCCTGGCACAGAGGAAGGTGTCGTGACTGCTTTGGGAGTCAGAGGTTTACATTGAGGTTGGAATTCTGCTTTCAACACTCAGTGTACACATTTGGGTAAGTCAGAGGTTAGTCTGAGGCCCAGAGGGGCAATCATGAGGCTGACCTCTGCGGTCCTTCTAAAGCTTTAGATCTAATAGGCCAAAAACTCTGTAATGACCCAGGAGAGATGACACTTTGAAATATGCCCAGCAGCCCTCCCCGAGCACAGAGCAAAATGAGATGCCAATGGTTTCCCCTTATTTAATTCTAGCTATACCAATGTATCTAACAGTCAGCTGGGAGAAAAGCAATCTCAGGCTGCCAGGGAACTGGGACTATGGCAGTTTGGCAGATAACCAACCCCGCCCCAAAGAAACTCTCACATTAACTAGAGATGATTTCTAAATGTGAGGTGGAGTCCTATCACTCTGTGTCTCCCCAGAGCACAAAACTCAAATGTGTTAGCACCAGCTCTAGATAAAGGGCTCAGAAGTGGAGCCCAGAATTCTTGGTAAGCTGACTCAGGCAGCATCCCAGGTTCTCAAAGTGTAGTTGCTATCCCTATGTGGGATGCTCCCTCCGCCTATGCTAGGGCAATTACAGAGAGGTACACTGGTTCTCTGTTCCTGAAGCTTCCAGATAAGAGGTCTCAACCCTGCCACTGATCATTTGAATGGCCCACCATCTGGATGTGGAGCCTCCTCAGAAGAACAATTAAACCCACCCCATGGGGAAAGCACAATATTAGGAAAGAGAGGGTCTGGGTCCAAATCCTGACTTAGCCTCATCCTTCCTGAGTGCCTGGGGGGGGGGAAGTCCTTTCCTTCCTGGGGGCCACTTTGTCATCCTTTACATTCACCTATAATCAGATCAAGGAAGTCCATCCAAGACCCTTGGAACCCCTAGAGAGAAAAGGCCCCAGTCCTGAGAGAAGTCCCATGTTCTGAAAATAACCTGGATCCCAGGTTCACTGCAGAAAATACAGGTATATCTTGCTTTGAGGAATAGATGATAGTCAAACCCCAAGTGGTCCATGATCATGGGGGTCATGGAAAGTAGGAAGGGTCTTTTTTCTAAAATCTCTTCCCCTGGGACATCAAGCACAGGCATGATCATGGCACCTGGTCTTCAAGTAGGCTCTGAATGCCAAATGGGGCTGGTGTAGAAGGAAGAACCCTAGCCTTGAGTCAGAGGGCCAGCCTCTCCACCTCCCCCCAAGGCCTAGGATGGTACGAGTTAGAGTGATGACCTGGACTGGGCAGAGCTGAACTCCAATGCTGTCTCGGGCTTTTCACTATGTTGATAACCCTGGGAAAATCCCTTAACCTGTGCCATGCTCTGACCTCAAGGAAGCTGTGACTTTAGGCAGGGGTTAAGGCTGACACCATTAGGGTGACAGGGTCACAGTCTCTCCCCAGCCTACTAGCTGTTATCTGGACTTCTGGCATTCTGCTGAAGCCTAGGAGCCCCTTCTTGAAATAATGTTGAATGCAAAGGATTACAAATGAAAGCGATTCTATGAAATACAGAACGTGAAAGCCCCAGCCAAGCCCCTGGAATCATGGTAAGAAGCCTTAAGCTCACTATGCTGTCTATGCTGTCTCCTTTTCCAGTGTCATACAGAACGGCATCATGGCTCTACAACTGAGCCGCAACCTGACCGACCCTGGCCTGAATGACTACGTAAATGGCACCGACAACTCAACCACACCTGCACCGACCTCGGCTCCCCGACCCATCCACAAGAACTGGCCTGCCCTCCTCATCTTCATCGTCATCATCATCACTGTTGCTGGCAATATCCTGGTGATCCTGGCTGTGGCTCTGGAGAAGAAGCTGCAGACTGCAACCAACTTCTTCTTGATGTCTCTGGCCGTGGCGGACATGTTAGTCGGGTTATTAGTGATGCCAGTGTCTGTCCTCACCATCCTCTATGGTGAGTCTGAGGGTGTTCTCTGACTACTGTCAATAAAGGGGGCAGGAGTGCAATGTCCCTGGAGCGTGTTACCTTCCATAGGATTTTCCTGTCCTGCACTCCCTCCTTCCCTTCTTCAGGGAAGATGTGAACCATGTGAAGTCACTGTTAGAGTGACAGGGTGGGTGCCTCCAAACCCATGGCCCACCTTAATGGGAAAGTCATGCATGACAATGTGCCTGTTTTCCTCCCCAAGCTCCTTGGCAGGAGTTTGATTCATTGAAGGTTCCAAGGTCTCCAAAGAATGCAGGACAGGACCATCCCTGGGAGTCCCCCTCTAGCTCCTCAACTACTTTCAGGGTGACCTTGAGTTCATAGTGACTACATTTCCCAGGCCTTTGGGGAAACATGCTGACTCATGTCCAGAGAGCTATGCTCTGGAGTCGAATGGGTCCTAACACACTTACCCAGATACCCACAAAGAAACTTCTCCTAGACAACACTGTCACCTGACTAACCTGAAAAGCAATCAGAAATGAAGAAGAAAGCCAGCAGGTCCAGGTAGCCCTCTGACCTAGGACCACCTCCACCAAAGAGACATCCTCCAGCCAGAATCTGGCCCTGGATTGGACACCACGAGCCCACTGGAAACATAGCCGTGCCAATGGCCGTGTGTCTGATGCCAGGGAAGGATCTGCCTAGCTGCACCCTTCACTGACAGCTGTCCTTGGAAGAAGACTCAAGCCTGGAGCAGAAGACCACATCCACAAGAGTGTGTAAACCTCCACGCCAACCTTGAAGGTATCCATAAACAGTAAGGTCAGTGACCCCAAAACTGTGGGCTTCCAACACTGAAGGCCCCCAAGAAGAGTGCCTGGCATCCTGCCCCAGCCAGGGAGCCACCAGCCAGGCTCCCAAACTGGACCAGAAATTAACCAGCAGGATCACAATAAAGTCTTCCTTCCTGGATCCCTGAGTGAAGACCCAGAAGCATATACAGGAAGAGACACTTTGGGAGATGCTACTGCCCTGTGTGTTACCCACAACACTACATTGAGACTTCCATCCCATACCAGGGAGAGGGGTTCTATGACCACTCCAGATCATCCTGGAATTAGATTCCCCCTCCAGACACCACAGGATAGGTTGAAACAAGGGCTCATCATCTTTTTGGTGTCATGGCCCCTTGATCAGAATAACGTTTTTAGACACATAAAATACATGGAATGACAAAGGAAGCCAATTAGACTGAAACAGAGTTACCAAAACATTTTCTTTAAAATATTCACAGACTCCAAGTTAAGAATCCCTACTCTAGGAAGTCTCAGACTTAAAGCCCCAGAAGCCAACCCAAGTGTCACCACACAGTACCAATGCCCCTAGAGCAACACATATCACCTTGCACCAAAAGCTAGCTTGTCCACTGGGACAGCGAGTCTCTCCTTCCTAACACCTAGGGATTGCACTTGTGGACAGCTCAGGTAACTTCTCATTCCAATTTACCCTGTTCTTTTGCATTTTTCTTGGTTTCGCAGAGTACACCTGGCCTCTTCCACGACACCTCTGCCCGATGTGGATCTCCCTCGATGTGCTCTTCTCAACTGCTTCCATCATGCACCTGTGCGCGATCTCCCTGGATCGCTACATTGCTATCCGGAACCCGATTGAGCATAGCCGCTTTAACTCTCGCACCAAGGCCCTTCTGAAGATTGCCATTGTCTGGACCATCTCCACGGGTAAGTTGGTCTGCCAACTGTCACAGGGGCTCTATAAAGTAGTGACAGAATGTGTTCACATGTCAGCTCTAAAAAGCTATTGGGGGGAATAAAAACAGGTAAGATCCTATGACAACTTTCTGATTGTGCGTTAGTGTAGTTGGCTTCTGCAGACAGACTAGAATGTCAAGGGATATTGGAGAGGGAAAAGGTTTGCCCAAACCCAGCCTCTAATGCACAACTATATTTGAAGATGGCCCTAAGTCCCAACCTTCTTCTACCAGCAAATGAGCCCACAACCATCCAATTAATTCAATTGATGGCTCTGTCATAGGATCCCAGAGTAATTTCTCTCCCATGGAGACAGCAGATGATACATCACATATAGGAAAGAGCTCACAGGACTGGAATAGAGGGCATGTCAAGATGAAAGATCCAAAGGACACATGGACACTTCTATGCTAGGCTATCCCACCAAAAATCTATGTTTTGAAGTGAGCCAGTTAGGATTTCTAGGTGTCAAGGCACACAGATCAGGTCAGGAATACTACTTTGGCCAGTGGCACAGACCAGATGGTACCGAGCAGAGAGAGCATGAAAGTGAATATACACAAGAGATGCCATAGCTGAAATCGACACTCGTAGGTGACCAGTCCAATAAGGGGTTGAATATAAAAGATAGCAATGCTCTCTAATAACTTCCTTTCGGGACCTGTCAAGTGGCTGATAAGGCAGACTAGATTTCTTGAGAAAGATCAAAGATGGAAAAAAGACAGCTACAGCTAAGAAACCACTAGGTTTGCAGGTATTTCAAAATCACCTTCCCCAGAAGCCTATTCTGGAATATTCTGAAAGAGAACCTACTTGGCAACAGTGATTTCAGGGAGCATATGAAATACAAACTAGTTCTCCCCATCAACAGTTCTGAAATCTACTATGCTCCCCCATGGGCTCTAGGGAGGCAGCATGTCCACCCCTGCCTATACCCAAGTGAGCATAGCTCCTCTTCTATGAACCATGTGCCTGGGGTTTCAGTGAACTACTGGAAAAGGACCCCATGGTCCTTGGCCTGAGGCCAGTGAGGAGTGGCCCCTGAACTCTAAGAGCTTATATCCAAACTTTGATTCAGCTGAGCCTCAGATGATTATGGCAGCACCATGGGCCAAGCCTCAGCAACTCAGAGCATGGACCAAGACAAGCTGCTGAATTATAAGGGATGGTGAAGACACAGATACTGTGAATGCCGGGCACTGTGCCAATAAGCACTTTATCCTTATGGCCTCAATCTCTCACGATCCCTTAGGCCTTCCTGACTCCAGGCCTCCCGTGCCACCTTGCTGCCCTAGTGACTTGTCTGAGGCGACATGAGGGGTCATCTTCCCCATTTCATACTTTCTAATACAGAGAATATTAAAAACCCTCATAACAAAAGGAAGTCAATCACGTAAATTCTACATGAGCCAACATTAGTCCATCTTCCCTGGCCAACTCTGACCTCAGTCTTTGACTACAACACTTAGGTCCACCTAGTTCTACCTGGAGAACAATCCTACTCCCCTACCTGGCCAGTTGTCACCTTTGGAATGACACTCACAGGGACATCTATTCTGCTGGCTCGTAGCTTACTAGACATGTTTTCCTAGAAAATACAGCTGGAGGCATCACTATAGAGAACCAGGCCTGGAGTCAGGCAGGAAGGCCAGTGTTCAAATTCAACCTCAGATAGTTCCTAGCTGTGTGACCCTGGGCAAGCCCCTTCTCCTTTAGTAAAACTAAAGCACTACCTCCTGGGGTTGTTGGGAGGATCAAAGGAGATAATAATTGTGGAGCGCTTAGCACAGTGCCCAGCGCTTTGTAGCTGCCATATTTGAAACGCTTATTCTCTTCCCCCTGTAAGCACCTCTTTAGACAACTCTTCCCATGAATCCCAGTAGTCAAGGGAACACTTTGGGCATTAGATGTAATGTTGGCAAACAGAAACAATATGTTATCTTTCTCAGGATCGCCTTATACCTGGTCTCACAGTTCCTAATAGGTCATAGCAAATTATTCTCCAATTATAGATTACTAACAAATCAATAGTACCTACATTCAAGAATTTCTGATAGGGACCCAAGGTGTCTACCTAAGAGTCTACATCAGAAATCCTTGCCAGCATTCAGAAACCTGAATGCCATCAACTGCCATAAGCAAAGGGGAATAGGTGCATCTTTAAGGAAGGGAATACAAATGCCCTCAATATTGGACGCACAGATCTGTGGCATGGCTGCTTTTTATCTCATTGAAGGTATTCCATTAGCATGGTACCAGGCCTAGGCTTCAGAGAGGCACTGGGCTGTTTATTGACCTCATGCTGTTTGTCTTGAAAATGGGAACGGACTGGAGAGTCCATATACCCAAGAATTGGCCCTTTCCAAAATGGAAGACACATCCAGGCTGTCATTTCCCTGCTACACCAGTTGAAAGATCCTAACTTCTCAGACCAGTTTGACCCCATACCCTACCCCTCACACTCATGTTGAGGAACTGAGGCCCTCAGCACCCACCAAACTCAGTCTGTTGAGATTCAGAATCAGGGTCATTGTGATGGATCATCTTCAGTGATAGCATGGGGCTAGGATATCAAAATGGCCTATCTGGCATATGTTCTTAGCTCTCCTCACAATAATCCTTTGGTTTTCTTTTCTCTAGCTGTGTCCGTGCCCATCCCAATCATTGGTCTGAGGGATGAGAGCAAGGTCTTTGTGAACGGAAGCTGCAGCCTGAACGAACCCCACTTTGTGCTCATTGGCTCCTTTGTGGCGTTTTTCATTCCGTTGTTCATTATGGTCATCACTTATTGCCTGACCATTCAGGTCTTGCAGGGCCAGAGCAATGTGTTTGGGCCTGGGGAGAGGCGTAGGAGGCGTTACAGGTTTGGTTGCCTGCGGAGGGACAGAGGTGGACAGAACATCACTATGATTCACAATCCCAATACTGGGGCACCTGTTCGTCTTATTTCTCCAGGTCATCGGGAGGGCTATCGTAAGGGGACCATGCAGGCCATTGCTAATGAGCGTAGGGCCTCCAAGGTGCTTGGCATTGTCTTCTTTCTCTTCCTGCTCATGTGGTGCCCGTTCTTTATCACTAACATCATGGCGGTTATTTGCACTCAGTCTTGTCGTAAGTCAACTATTGATGAGCTCCTGAGTGTGTTTGTTTGGGTTGGCTATGTGTGCTCTGGCATCAACCCCCTGGTGTACACCCTTTTCAACAAGACCTACCGCCGGGCCTTCCTCAAGTACCTTAGCTTTGGATGGTTGGGGAGAACCAAGAGCCCTCCCAGGCAGCTCCCAGTCAGTGCTGCTAACCTGTACCCCAGGGAATACACTGGGCGGCAATACACTGGGAGGGACTTTACCCCAAGAGGATATGTCCCAAGGGAATACAGCCCCAGCCATGATGAGGATATACCCCAGATTGTCCCCTATGAGGAGGCCCCCAACACTGAGTTAGTTGAGGTAGTGATCGAGATGGAACCTTGCTCTGCCCAGCCAGTGGAAGCAAGAGTTGAGGATACCTGTACCATGGTCAACGAGAAGGTCACTTCTGTCTAAGAAGGCCTCGCCCCGAGCTTCGGCTCCCCATGAACGTCCGGCACAGGAAATCCAGTCGAGTGAATTAGCACAGGAGATTGGCTCGCAAGAATTTCCTCTGCCGCTTAGAGATCCCTGTAAATAGAGCATTCTGCAATCTTGTATTTTGATTCATGCCCACAAGTGAGGTTTAAAGTTTTATATTTACTGTGCACAAGAGATTTCTAAAACACCAATTACCTAATCTCTTCAATTGGCAGACTAAAAAAAGTGAACCTCGTCTTAAGGATTGGAGGAAGAAAAGGGCTGTCTCTCTTGGGTGGTACTTTGCTTGAAACCCAAGAAGGTGCGTGCAGCCGTGGCCATTTGGAAGCACGTAAATATAAGCTTTATATTCTTGCTGTTTTCATGCACGCACATTATCATGGTGAGATGGGCTTCTGGCCTCGGAAACTCACCAGTGCTGTCCAGCCACTGAGGGGTTCTCCATGGGGCTAGAACCAAGCCTTGTTTGGTGTTGGGGCGAACCAAGACATTGTCTGAAAGCTTGAGCTAAACTTATCAGCATTTGACGACAATGTCCATCCCCCAAACAGAGCAGCTAGATAACCGAGACTGTGCAGCAGAAGGACAATAAGAGATCCATGCACCACTAGCTTATCACCTCCCGAGGACCACATTTCAAATTTGGATTTCGGCACCAAGTTTTGGAAATTAGAATCTTCTTGGTGGTCCTCGGTCAAAAAAAAAAAAAAACCTAGCCCTATGATGGAGCTCAGTGATATAATTCTCAGAGCTCTGGGATTTGAGATTCCCTGGGAGGTCAAACCCTTGATCCTGTAAAGAAGAATCAAGCAAGCAAAAAAAAAAATCAAAAGGCAGACTTACAATACCTTCTAGCCTTATATGGACAGAGATTTTAGGAGAAAAAAAATAAACTAAAAGAAAGAATCAAGTACCTCTCTTTAGGGCAAACTTCCGTAGTCCTTTCTCAAGCAAAGCTCGTAGCAGGAGCCTGAAGGGTAACACCTGGAGAATCAAGAGGAGGAGACTTTACCAGTCTTAACTTGATTCAGTACTACGGAAGTAGGCCCTTGGAATGTCAATCTATCAAAAAACTTATCTGACTCTGGGAATAAAAAGAAATACAGAGTTTCCATTGGATTTTTCAAAGCTAAAGTTATCTCCTGTTTGGATCCTTCCTCATGTTAGCTAGTACAAGCAAAGGCTGCAGCTGATTTGTGCAAGTGGCAAGCTTGTCATTGTCTTACAATCATGTACAAGAAGTCAAGCCTTGTAACCCATTTGTGTTGTGTTCTTTGCGGGCCTGCCGTTCTCTTAAGGATTCCATTTCAGTTCCATGACCATCCTCACTCGGAGCACCAACTATGGGGCCTGAGAATTACTCGCGTCTGGTCATCCAGTCTATGCTGTGCACGGAGTAGACAAGTGTTCCCAGTGATTGTGTTTCTGTGCGTGTGTCCATTTCACACAGATCTGTGGCTTTTCCCGGAGGATTCCATGATGCTAGCTTATGCCCGACATTATTTGCACGGCCTCCGAGTGTATGTTCCAAACTCTGGAAACTGGAGGTGGCAGAATCTGAATATCCAGAACCCCTGGCCTCAATCTTTGATGGGGCAAGCAGCAGTCCGTGCTCGTGAAAAGTCCAATGTGAGATCATCTAGCTAGTTAGAAGATGAAAACCGAGGGGCAGTGGGAGAGCCACCACTCTGGGTAAGACCAGAGTGGCCTCAGTCTGCATTGCAACACTGCCAGGTTGTCGGTCATTTCTTCGAGCATGGATTTCTCCTTCTCCCCGCCCCAAAAAAAAGCCTCACAAGAAGGTCCAAGTCAACTTGCCCATCTGCTCTGTCGAACCACATCTAAGCGTTCCTATGACCAGCCGGACAAAATCCAACTCGTCCGTCCCAAAATGACACAGTCTAAAGAAACCCTGCACGCGACCCACGTGTGTCGCACAATTCCATCTCTGTATTTCCATACAGCAGAGTAGCTGAAACTACAAGGGACTGAAAACACACTACCTTTAGCAGCCCTAAAGTTGATTCAAGATTACCTTCCCTGCCCCTCCCCCCCCCATTCAGATCTGAAGTAGTGAGCATCGGAGAAAATGGGAAACATCTGATTTCTTCTGTCAAATATAAAGGGCAAGCTCATAGCACATGTTAACAGATCCTTTGAAAAACCCACAGACTTTCAATTGCACTAGCAATAAACTCCAACGATAACTAGTTTAGAGGACATTTGTGAACAGTCTCCATATTGCCACACAGAAGCATCAAGTAAATCTCACATGGTCATGTTCTCCAACTCCTGTGCCAATCACCAACTTTCTATGTTCAATATTAACCTACTCTCTATATCTACAAGTTATCTTAATGTCTATTAACTATCCTGGATGCTTAAACAAAAAAAAAACTTGCTTGTTAGATTATTAATTGCAACCTTAATGTTCAATGAAATCTCTATATTGATGTATTATTATAATCTCTATATTAATGATAAGAGTTAAGGATTGCCTCGTATGCTCCCTCTCTCCCTGACCCCTTGTCCGAAGGTAATCTTTTGGGAATGCTCTCTAGGTAGCTTGTTGCCAAGATACCTGGTGCCTAGATATATCACCTGCACCAGATCTTTGGGAAATTTCTCTTAATTTATTAAATAGTAAGTGTTCAATTACTCTTGCTTCCGTCATCCGTTCTTTCGACACCGGAACACATCCAACTTTCACCCAAGCAGAAAGGTGAGGGTGGAGCTAGCAGAATTTGAACCCAGGGTTGGCCCTTATGAAAAGAAGAAGAGACCCCAAGCAGTCCAGGGGTGAAAACACTGAGGATCGGTGAGAGGCCCCACTCTCTCTCTGGTGCCCTAACTGAAATGAACACACTGCTGAGCTTATCATTGCTTCCAACAGCCCCCACTTGCCCTGATCAGACCAGGCTACCACATTCAGAACAATGGCATCAACCTTCTGGGGCACATCTTGGGCCCCACCCCCTACCTCATTTCTGAAGGAGAATCAAAATAGGGGCCCAGGGCTGGGATATATCCCCCCAAATATACCTTGGTTCTACAGAGGATTCTAAAGTCTCTAATAGCTTCCAATTACACTAAGGCTTTTGGGGTGTCCCATATTAGCAACAACCCCCAGGTATAAGCTCTGAACCTTGTAACAAAATAATCTCATCACTAGTTCCCTGGGTAACTGAGCCCTTATTGCTCCAACTGAATTACCTATGCTAGATCTCCATAGCTCCCAATTGTTACCTCAGGGGACAGTTACCATCAGGCTCAGTGACCTTTCTGACAACTCCTATCAGCGCCCAAAAGGAGTATATGATAGTACAAGCTATCTCATCTGAGCATAAAGTAGCAGAGACCCAAACACCAAGAAATGTGTTGGTTACCATTCTAGGCTTTCAATGAGAATGGCTAGAATGACTAGAATCTGGGGGCCACCCTCTGACACAGGGGCAATGAAAAGTTAAGTGGCACTGTGGGGATATCTAGGAAAGGACTATTACCAGAAGAGATCCTTGGGTGGGCCCCACGCCTCTAAGACTTGCTTTGGGGTACTTAGGAGGAAGGGAGAATCCCCATCCTTTGTAGACTGCTACACTCTAAAGCATCCCAGGGAACTATATGGCAACTCAGGCAACCCAATTCTCTCAGCTAAGCCCCACAATGTACCACATGATGCTCAGGACCATGAAATCCAATGGGCTGCAGATAGACTAACTCCTGGCCCTCCCAATCCACTATCCATTCCATGACCAGAGATTTAGCTCCAACCACAGGGCAGCACAATGCTAGGCACTAGGGACACAGAGACAAAAATTCAGCTAGTCCTGTCCAGTAAGAGCTAACCAGTTGTGGGGTTCAGCTTAGACACTGGGGAGAAGAGAAGCTAAGAGATGAGCCCCTTCTCACCTTTCTCTACCTGTCCCCTGATTGTAATCCCTGAGCCTACAATAGCACATCAGAAATGTCTTCACTTTAAGGTAAAGGCCATAGATGGGGCCAGGGCACAGGAACAAACATACTCTTAGGGAAGGAGAAACACACTCCCTCATCCCCTGCCAACTTGAAAAGTCTGTAACAGATGAGTTTTCTTGGTCCATTTGAAGGGAAATGCGAGTTTATTTTGTAGACTGGGAAGAGTTTTCTGAGTTACACCCTATAGATAAACATGAGTGCTACCAAAAGACGGAAGAGGATTTTTGTGTATACCTTGGGTGGTCAATGGCTACGTGCTGCCCCCATGCCATGTCACCATAGATTCATTATACCTATTCACTGGCCTCTCTCTAAAGGGACTCAGTCCTCCCCAGAAGCATATGACCCCATCTTTCCTCAGAAAAGAAAAGGGTGGGGAGACAAGTGAGAGGGCACTGCTGGGCTACCACTGTAGCCCCTAAGCACTGAGTGGGCTCATTTCCAGTATGAAGCACCAGCACAGTAGTTCAGAGCCAAAGACTTGGGGAGACGGGTCTGCATTTCTCCACAGGTTTGGAGGGAAACAAGAAAGGGCCTTGGATCTTGGATCTGGTAGACTTGGATAAAACCAGTGGTGTGAAGGGCAGCCTGCCAATGCCTCACTCCCTCTTACACCTGCCATAGGGGAACCACACAAGAAGCCCACGAATCTTGGCCACAATCTGACCTGACCTCTAATGGCACATACTTATTATAACCCCTAAGGAAAACTGCCCCCATTCTGGCCCACAGCCAGGGAGGGCCCACATTTGAATCATGTGTGTTCTGTACCGTGATGACAGGGTGGGCAGCCTTCTCATCAAGGTAAAGGCTAACTAAGCCACTCAGTTGATAGGCCTCACCTTGCCCTCAACCAGCCTCAACAGTGGAACAGCAAACTGCCTGGCATTCTGAGCCTCCACCCTCCTCCCTGGGGTCTCCCACAAAGTTATGCCCCCCCCCCCCGTAGGCTTCTATGGCCCTAATTTCTGCCACCTTTGTCCATACCTCCAAAAGGCAGAAGCAAACACTCTCCATGACCTTTGAGAAGCCTCCCTACCTACATAGGCTCCTGCCAAGGCACTCACAAGATGGCCATAGATGTCCCCAGATATTGGCTGACAACTGACTATGACAGCTATGAACAGATGCTATTGCAGACAGGATGGTCCCATATTGCTTTCTGCAGAGGCCTAAGCTTACTCTTCTTATATCACATCTGGCTGGCCAACTCTCTATCAGTTATATGCTGACAGGCAAGCAAACCACAGTCCCATTCAAAACAGCTTTACAAGCACTAACTGCACCATGCATCATCACACTTTGGGCCTCAATTTAGTCACTTTACTAAGGCACCCTCAGGAGAAGGCCTGGATTCCAAGGGAGGGGGGAAGGGGGGGATCAGGGAAGACATATGAAGAAGCTCAATGGTAGAGACCATATCCAGCTAGAGAAGATGAAACAACTTGAAGAGTCTATAAATGAACAAATTAAGTCAGTGACTCCACCTTTCTTCCAATAGATACTTCAACTACTTGCCTCGGAAGACATAATAATAAGGTCGTGGATATGAAAGTAGAGCTGGGCTATATAGAAGACCCACCACAGGATGGGCAGCGGAAGAAGAAGAGTAGCTCAAGAAAGGAGTCCAGAGACATATAGTGAAACAGATGGAGCTTGGAGACTGGGAAGTTAGAAGGCTCCCGTGCCACCTCTTTCCCCAACACCATTAATGGCCTCTTATCATTTTGACAAAGTGGTCCCATGTCAACAGCAACTCCCAACCCCAAGAAATAAAAACCTTATTATGTAGCATAGCCACAAAGGACAGAAGAGGGCCACAGTAGGACAGCATTGACAAAAATTCAATTTTATATCCTGTCCCTTCACTTTTCCAAGTCTGTAAGGTCCACTACTATTAAACAATGCCTACAAGTCCTTTCCAAATAAGAGATTTTTAGGGCCTTTAGTCTAGGGAATTTCGATTCAGTCCTGAGCCCTGCCCAAAGGGAAGGGATACCAGCCCCAAAAGGGCACACCATTTCCCAAGATTTCTTGGCATCAGGAAAGTCACCCTCCCCCTTAGGCAATGAGAGGCTAGGAAAAAAATAGAAGAACTATACCTGGCATGTGAAGTTTTCCCTTCCATTTCTTATCCTGCCTGGACACTGTGGAAATTATTTACTCAGGAAGGAAGAATCAAGCCCCATCAGGTGAAGGGAAGCCCTCAGGATCATCAAGGCATGTTCCATAGAAGCAGAGAAACCTCTTTCAGAGGTTTCCCAGGGTCACATCTGCTTCTTGTGAGCCTTCCCTAACTCTGAGGAGATGTGATGGCAAGCCACTCAGAAGCATCAGGCATGGTATGTAGGTAGATGGAGGAGACACATGGACTAAATGTAGGCTTGGTGACTTGAAAGGTGAGCCAATAAAACAGGGCTCCAGCCCAAGATCAAATACATGTCATCTTTGATAATCCCGCACAGCCATCTGCAACCAAATCAGAATCAACCAAATGGATACTTTTGCACTCAAATTCCCTTAGATCTATTACACTTTTTTATTTTTATTTTTTTGCTTTCTGGAGAAGGGAAGGTAGGGCAATTGGGGTTAAGTGACTTGCACAAGGTCACATGACTAGTTTTTTTGTGTGTTAAGTATTTGAGGCCAAGTTTGAACTCAGGTCCTCCTAACACCAGGGCCGGTGTTCTACTCACTGTGCCACCTAGCCTCCCCTCTCTATTACACTTGATAAGAACATAGTATATGGTATAAATTATACAAGGTACAAATTAAACTTTCGATGTTTCATAAAAATGTGGAATGTGGCTAGAAGCAGACACACCTGCCAGTGATTGGAATGAAAAGCCAACACCCGGGAGAGGGAGAAAGGTTATTAACTGCAGCAGACTCAACAACTTGAAGGTCACTGGTCCCAGATCCCACCACATGGGCATTTATCTTGCAATAAACCCTTGCTGTATGCTATGATAACTATGCTATGGTGTGGACCAATGAGACTAAGCAGTCCAATGACTTATCAGGCAAAATCACTCCACAAGCATCAGCTGTATTGTATACTACTACCTGTGTGGTGTGTAATATATATGATTACTCACCATACCTGTATAGGGTCAGCCATAGCTATGATGTAGCTCTAGGATCCCTCGGTCAGTACACCATTAAAACAGCATTTCACCAGAAACAGGATGAGACAGAATTGTGACCACCACAAAGACCTGCAACGAGCAAAGATCAAGGGATGAACTTATTTGGAAGCCTTACTGTTTATTACCAACTATTCTAGAAACCTTCAATTGTGAAAAATTGGAATGGGACAATTGAGCAGACCAGGAGTACCCACCCCCTGCCACTTCAATTCAATTAGGCAAAAATCAACAGAAAGGACTTTGGGATTAGAACAGAAAAAGAAAAATTATAATAATGAAGCAACATATCCAAATTTCTGGGATGCAACTAAAGCAGAAGAATGCAGCAAGAAAATCATATCCTGACAAAATATCAAAAGGGAGAATATCAAAAGGGAGAATCCGTGAACTGAATGTGCATTTTTAAAATCAGAAAATCAATAAATAAATAAACCTAAAATAAGAACAAAAGAGGAGATATTAAAAATCTGAGGAAAAAATTTAATTTGAAATAAAAACCATAGAAAAGATAAATAAAACTAAAAGCTGGTTCTTTGAAAAGGTAAATAAAATTGATAAACCCTTAGCTAGTCAGATTAAAAAATAGAAAAACAAATCAATAAAATAGTAAATTAGCAAGATGAAATATCAGCAAAATGATAAAAAATAAAAACATGTTTTGCAGTTAAATGCTAGCAAAACCAAGAACAAACACACACAAAAGTGAGAAACATCTTTAGAAATATATCCAAACTCTCAGAAGTCCACATTGAGATCTTAACCCGATTTCAGAAAAGAAATTAATCTAGCAGTACAAGATCTACCAAAGAAAAAACTCCTGGTCCTCATTGATTCACAGAGAATTCTAACACTTTAAAACAGTTACTACCTGAGGTGGCTAGGTTGCACAGTGGATAGAGCACTGACCGTGGAGTCAGTAGGACCTGAGTTTAAATCCAGCCTCAAACACATGATACTTAACTAGCTGTGTGACCCTAGGGAAGTCATTTGACCCAAATTCACATACACACACACACACACACACACACACACACACACACACACACACACAGAGTTACTACCCATACTTCCCAAATTATTCTAAAAAACTGAGAAAGAAAACACCCTACCAGAATTCTTTATAAGATAAATATAATCTTAATACCTAAATCAAGGAAAGATAAAACACAGAAAGAAAACTAAAGACTAATATCATTAACAAACAATGACTCAAAAATTATAAATAAAATTCAATCAGACTATAGCACTTTATCCAAGAAACCATTTATTAAGATGAAATAGAATTTATACAGGGATACAAGGATAGTTCAACAATAAGAAATCAACATAATTAAAAATATCAAAAACCAAAACATCCAAAACCACATGATCATCTCAATAGATGCATAAAAAGCCTTTGACAAATCACGATGCTCTTTTATCCTAAAAACTCTACAAAGTATAGGCAGAGAGGGATCTTTTCAATATATAAAAGCATCTATCTAAAACCAAAAGCAAGCATCATATGCAATGGGGACATGCCAGAACCTTTTCTACAAAATAGAGGAGTGAAGAAAGGATGCCCACTCTCCACACTCTTATTTGATATAGTTCTGGAAATGCTAGCAACAGCAGTTAAGACAAGAGAAAGGAATAGAAGAAGAGGGCAGCTAGGTGGTGCTGCAGTGGACAGAGTGTAGGGCCTGAAGTCAAGAAGACACATCTTTCCAAGTTCCAATCTGGCCTCAGACATTTAATTAGCTGTATAACTTTGGGCAAGCAAGTCACTTACTCCTGTATGTCTTAGTTCCTCAACTTTAAACGAGCTAGAAAAGGAAATGGCAAATCACTCTAGTATCTTTACCAAGAAAACCCCAAATGGGGTCCCAAAGAATTGGACATGACTGAAATAACTGAACTATTTCCTGATAATACTATGTTGTACTTGGGAAATGCTAGGGAATCAGCAAAGATACTAATTGAGACAATAGCTTCAGCTATTGTATTCAAACTAAATCAACAAAATTTCTATATGATAATAATGAAACGCAAGAAGCAATAATGCTTCTGCTCCAAGGGAGCTATCAATGAAAGAAAAAAACATCTCCATGTACTTCAAATATTTATAACAGCACTTCTTGTGATCACTAAGAATTGGAAATTATAAAACAGAGGCCCATCCATTGATGAATGGCTAAACAAATTGTGGCACATGAATGTAACAGAATAGTACTATACTATAAGAAATATTGTGATAAATACAGAAAAGCATGGAAAGAACAATATGAACTGAAGCAGAATGAAGTAAATAAAGCCAGGAAAACAATATATATGGTAAATGAAGCAATATAAATGGGATGAATGACACACCAAAAAGATCAAAACTAAATATAACAAAATATAAAAATAAAAAGGACTCAAGTGAAAGAATATGATAAGACCTCCCCTTCATGAAGGTAGGAAACCACACAGGTGTTACACATTGCACATGTTTTCAGACTTTGTCAATGTATAGATCAAATGTTCTGACTTTTTCCCCTCTCTAATAAAATACTATTTTTCATACTGGATGGTTATCTGGGAAGGAGAGAAAAGGCATTCATTGGGTAACTATAATGATCTAATACACAGAAAATAACATTAAAAACCCTAGTCTTTTCTATTCAATAGGAATAGAAATTTATTCAATATGAACAGAAATAGATTCTAGAGTTGACCATAAATTGACACATAAGAAATTAATTTTTCCCTAAAAAATCTTTATACATTACATAAAATACTTCAGTGTTATAAAGTTGTTAAATATTTCAAAAGAGAGTCAAATATTCCCCTTAGCCGCTTGTCAAGTTTCTTATCCCCCCCAAGGGCATATATACCCAAGTTTGGGGATCCCTATACTAAAAACATGGGGAGAGCTAGCAACCAGTAACACCTAATATCCTCATCTACAAAATGTTTACAGTCAGTCAATACACATACATCAAGAGTAAGCCAGTTGAGGGCCTCTGTAGGGGAAAGAGAGGTTTCCCCACTTTCTATTCTACAGTAGAGCACATCCTCACCGTCATGCAGTTGACCCAAAAAAGCTATGGATCACAGACTCCCAGGGTGTTGATTTTTTTAATGACTTGAAAATGGATAATAGGTTTGACCCAAAGTTAAGCCAAAGGAGCAGAGAGCAGGCTGAATAGCCTAGAGAAGGTATAGAGCTCATTTAATGATGCCTCCAATCTCCTCCCTCCTCCTGTCCCCATCCTGTGCATACTCATACTTTGTTAACACCAACATCTGACCATTGGTTTGGTAGTCACAGAACACTATAATCTATGATGGATTTTAATGTAGTGTCATTCAGAGAGCAACAGAGGGGTGCATAATGAGCAAACCTGATTAGGAACTATGAAGAATCGAGATAAAGCAAAAGAATTGGATTGGCCAGTTACAATGGGGACATAAGAGACCATGGATGAGAGTTTCATGAAATGGGAAGTTTTTCATAGGTTGCTCTCACCCTCATGGGTTGAAACATTCACATCCTGACCTAGGATCATAGCTCTAGAGCAGAAGGGACCTCAGAGGTCATCCAAGGAAACTGAAGTACAGGAAGGAGACATAAATTGCCTCACATCATACAAGGTTATTGACCGTCACCCTCTGGTTTCAAACTACTTCATAGGTGCTCGTGGGTTCTATCATGTATATCATTGCTACACTGAAAGAAAAAAAACAATAAGGCTTCTTTGATTTTGGCAAGTTTGAAAGGTTTGTTGTGAGGCCATCTGGAAGAGGTGGTTTTTTGACAGCCTGATGCTTTCATTACTTGTCTTATTCTTCCTCAGAGATAGGCCTAATGAATTATGACTTTCCTGTTATGTCTGTTCGAGTAATTTATACTTGTATAGATAATATCCCCATTATTTCTCAGACAGGGGAGAGAATAGTTCAGTAGGATTCCCTATTAATTTTTTATTTCCTTGGTATTTGTTACAACCTCTAATTTTCCATTACTACCTTTGCCAATTTGCATTATCTTCCCCTCCCCTCTCCTGAATGATTTGTCTATTTGATTGGTCTTCTTTAAGAAATGACTTCTGGTTTTTAAATCAAATTGTCATTTCATTCCATGCTCCATTATAGGTTTTCCCTTACACTTTCCCTTGCTCTGTTGCTTTGTTCCATTTCTAACAGCTTTACATCCCAGCAGCCATTTTTATTCCCTCCCCTTCATTTAAATAGGCTCATCAATCTTTGAACTCTAGATCACTGTATCAACTTTCCATGGTAAGCTTGGCTGCAACCCATACCTTTCAAATGTATTATTGTCATTTTCTTACATACTTTTTATATGTGCTGATTTCATGGTTGAGTAGACTGTCTCATTTCTGGGTCTTTTGATGACTTCTGCTTTTCTTGTATTGTGCTCTGAAAACACAACATAGATTCCTTTCTGCCAACTTGAGTTTTTATAGGGCTTTTTTTGGCAGAGGATACGAACAATTGTTGTGAGGCCTTCAAGTGTACATTCTACATGTGTACAATTTCATTCTCTCCATGTATCTACTTATTCCAGTTTAATAGTCATTTCTCATCTGCGTCTCATCTGCACACCTCTTTGGATTTGACTCGTCACCTACACATGAGGATGGTGTTCACCTACTATTAGGTCTTTTTTTTGGATCATGAATAGCATAATGATCTTAACCACCGAGTATTTCTGTGCCTAAAAAAATAGGAATCATTCCCTATTAATAACTTATTTTTCCTTTAGGCATTATAGAATGTTATTTTTTTAGTCCTTTTCAAGTTTTTTCTCTGCCAAATTCCCCTTTCCAATACAATTATTCCCACCACTGCTTTTTTGTGAATTTGCAGTTTCCTGATCATGGGATCACTTAGCTATTATGTACATATGTACATGTACACATATGTACATGGGATCCTGCACAGATAGTTCAAAGGAAAGGCAGAGGCTATCTGGTCCAATCTCTAAACAAGGAAATGGATGCCCAGGGACTTTAAGTGACTTGCTCAAAGTCACAAAGGTTGCAATGCAAGCAGAAGTGTGATTTTAACCCAACTTCTCTGACTCCACTCTACCACGTGTATATTTCCAAATCTGGCCAACAAGCCAAACCTTAAAACTCAATGTAAATGCTAATTGTTGTTATTATTCTACACAGAGAATTAACACTAGGAGATGTTGGCATCATTATCATCATCATCATAGTAGCACTTTAAGGTTTGCAAAGAGCATATGCCAAAGCTAACACATTTGATTCTCACAATCTTGTGAGGTAGGCATTTAACAAGCTACTTAAGTATGACTGACAATAATTATTCTCAACTGATAATCTTGGGGTAAAATACACTGCTGGGATTCAAGGAGAGGACATTGTGAAATAACCCTGGCCTCCTCAGAAGCATTGTGAGAATCTTGAGGCAGGGACCCCCAGATTCATCTTTGAGGGGGAGTTAAGGATGAAGAAATATGATATCATAACAGGCAAAAGATAGACATTTACAATTAGGAATAACATATCCAGCAAGACTAAGTATGATCCAAAAGGGAGAAAATAGACTAACGAAATACAGGATTTCCAACTATTCCTGAAGAAAATACTAAAAGGGAGTAGACACTTTGAATGGAAACATGAAAGAAGAGAACAGAGAAAGGCATATCCATTTAATGAACTAAGAAAGATTACATGAAAATGAATTCTTTAGATGGTAATATGGGGAAAAGGGAAAAAGTGCCCTCTGCTAAGCCCAAGATTTTCAATGTACATAAAGAATGCTTAATAAAACAAGCAGAGGTCCTAGAAGTGGTTTCATTCTGTTTTAATGCACTTAGAAAAAGATATACATGGGAAGATATAGGATTAGAGAAGGGATGAAAAGAGTAGGAACTCACCACCTCACTTAATAGTGCTGGGTGATCTGAAGAGTACACAAACATAAGAAAGGGTGGGAGCAAAAGGCATCCCAGGAACTGTACTTTCATCTGCATCAAAAGGATGAAAACATGTACACATTGTGGTACAGAAATACATTAAACCCAATAGGAAAATAGGGGGAGACAGAAGATGAGGAGGAGGGGATTTAAGAGGGAGGACAGGATAGACGAAGCTGTAGTCATTAGCAAAACAAACTCCAACATCAGAGGGGGCAGCATTATAGAGAAATTAAACAGAAATAAATGATGGATAAAAACTTGTAATCAGGGATAAAGGCAGGAAAAAAGAAGAGGAACAACAAAGTAGAAATAGACTGAATGATTCATGGATCATAAGTGTTAGGGAAACTCTTCCTTAAACAGCTTCTTCAGAAGGAGGGTGGAGGGCAGAGAGAGGACAAAATGCAGGGAAACACAAAATTAACTATCATACCCATTAACAACCAAGAATATGGATGGGTGAACTGACCCATAAAATGGCAGAGGATGGAAAAATGCATTAGAAAACAAAATCCAACAATGTCATTTATAAGAAACACACCTGAAACATTTAAAGAGTATTAAAAGGAGGGGCTATAAAGCTTCAGGTTAATGAAAAAAAAATGAAGGGCTGAAACCATGATTTCTGACAAGACTATAGTAAAAATAGACATTATAAAAAGAAATACAGACACATTAAAAGTACCCTCTACATCAAAGGTATCCTCAATGACAAATTAATATCAATACTATATGGGGGTGGAGTCAATACGGCAGAGTAGAAACAGGACTTCCTTGCAGCTCAGGCTCCCACATCCCCAATTCATGTAAAAGGTGAATCTGAACAAACTTTGGAGCTACAGAACCTACAAAATGACACAAAGAAGCTAACCTTCTGCTGAGGACAGTCCACCAGGCCAGCAGGGAGCAGCCAGCACAGCACTCTGGGAGCCAACCCCATCCCCGCATGACACAGAGGTTTTAACCCCAGAGTAGCCACAGACATTCTCCAGGTGGTGGAACTTTGGATCACCAAAAGCTGTGGCAGTTTCCAGAATTATCAACACATAGATGCCAAGGAATAAGTGAAAGGTCAGTGCAGTGTGGATTATAGGATCCAGTAGTTTGGGAGTGCTATTGGCTTTTGCCCCCAGGGTGAAAAGTGGCTGAGGTGCCTCAGCTGTGTAGCTGCTGCCCAGTGGCAGCTTCAGCTCCTAGCCTGCAGATTGTAGGGGGACCAAGTGACCAGTCTGAGGGGTAATCACTCTTGCTTTAACCCACTGTATCTGGATTGCTGTCTAGAGCGGAGGCACTGGGGTGCATGACCAACTTGCCAGAGCATGTGGAAGCTTCAGAGAGGGCAATATCCGGCAGCTGAGAAAACCCCAGAATTTGGGATGAAGCTCCCCTGTCTGGTGGCAGAGTCCTACTGTGGCAAAAAGCCCAAAAGTCAAGTAATTAAGTGGCAACATGAGCAGGCAAATGAAGCAAAGCAAACAGAGCAACCCAACTTTACACTCTTATTTTGGGGACAAAAAGGACCAAAGCATGGAACAGGAAGAAGACAGTGAAGTCAGAACTCCTGCACCAAAAGCTTCCAAGAAATATATGAGCTGGCTACAGGCCATAGAGGACCTTAAGAAGGATTCTGAAAATCAAATAAGAAAAGTGGAGGAAAAAATTGGGAAGAGAAATGAGAACGATGCAAGAAAATTATGAAACGAGAGTCAATAACCTGAATGAAGAAAATAACACCTTAAAAATAGACTAACTCAAATGGCAAAAGAGGCTCAAAAATCCAATGAGGAGAAGAATGCCTTAAAAAGCCAAATTTGCCAGATGGAAAAAGAATCTCAAAAGCTCAATGAAGAGGGCCTGCTAGGTGGCGCAGTGAGTAAGAGCGCTGGCTTCAGAGTTGGGATGACCCGAGATCGAATCCGGCCTCAGAAAATGAGCACCCACACATAAATAATGACTAGCCATGTAACCTTAAGCAAGTTACTTAACCCCAATTGCTTAAAAAAAAATTTTAAAAAGCTCACTGAAGAGAATCATCCCTTCAGAATTAGATTGGAGTAAATGGAAGCTAGTGACTATGAGAAATCAAGATACTATTAAACAGATCCAAACAAATGAAAGAATACAAGGCAATGTGAAATATCTCACTGGGGAAACCACTGACCTGGAAAATAGATCCAGGAGAGACAATTTAAAAATTATTGGAGTACCTGAAAGCCATGATCAAAAAAAGAACCTAGAAATCATCCTTCAAGAAATTTTCAAGGAAAATTGCCTTGATGTTTTAGAACCAGAGGGGGAAATAGAGGTTGAAAGAATCTACCTGTCACACCTCCTGAAAAAGATCCCAAAAAGAAAACTCCTAGGAATATTATAGCCAGGTTCCAGAATTCCCAGATCATGGAGAAATTATTACAAGCAGCCAGGAAGAAACAATTTGAATATTGTGGGAAAACAATCAGGATAACACAGGATCTGGCAGCTTCTACAGTGAGGGATTGAAGGGCTTGGAATATGATATTCTGGAGGTCAAAGGAGCTGGGATTAAAACCAAGAATCACCTACCCAGCAAAACTGAGTATCATGTTTCAGAGCAAAATATGGTCATTCAGTGGAAAAGAGGACTTTCAAGCATTCTTGAGGAAAAAACCAGAGTTGAATAGAAAATTTGACATTCAGACACAAGAAACAAGAGATGCTTGAGAAGGTAAACAGGGGAAAAAATCAAAAGGAACTTATCAAAGTTGAACTATTAACATTCCTACATGGAAAAACAACAATTGACATACACACTAAATATGGTATCTCATCATACAGGAGAGTAGGGGGGAAGAGGATGATGGAAGGGAGGCAGGCTGGCGGGGAGGGAAGTTGGAAGCACCCACTTTTGAAAAGGGACAGGATCAAAGTAGTGAATATAACAAGTGGGAGGTGGGATAGGAGGGAGGGAAATATTGTCAGTCTTACAATATATCCATATGGAAATGTTTTGCATAGCTACACATGTGTAACCTATACTAAACTGCTTATCTTCCCAGTAAGGGTGGGTGACAAGGGAGGAAGGGAATGAATCTGGAATTCAAAGTTTTAAAATCAAATGTTTAAAAAAATTATACATACTGTTTTTAATATTATTTTGCATGTAATTGGAAAATAAGATATACAGGCAGTGGGGCATAGAGATCCACCGTGCCCTACTGGAAAGTCAGAGGGGGTATGGGAGAAGATATGGGAGAGAGCATATTGGAGGAGGGCATATCTAGTGGGATTGCTAATTTGGGGTGGTGGGTAGGGGAAAAACAGAGAGAAAATTTATAACTCAAAATCTTGCAGAAATGAATGATGTAAACCAGAAGTTAATAAAGCATTTGATTAAAAAAATATCAATACTTTACACATATGTACTAAGAAGCATAGTATTTAAATACTTAAAGAAAAAGGTAATCAAATTGCAGAAATAGAGAATAAAACTAGAAAAGTAGAGGACTTAAATATAACTCATTCAAATCAAGACAAATATAATAAGATAAGAAAGAAGTTAAGGATTGGAATAGAACTTTAAAAAATTAGAGATGATGGCTCTCTGGTGATTACAGAATGGGAACAGAAAGGAGTTTAGGTATTTCTTATGTGGGCATGGCACCTTCATAAAAATTGAACATGTGTAGCAGGTACATAAAAAGCTCACCTAAAGTGTAAAAGAACAGAAACACTAAACACATCCTTTAGTGACCAAAATGCAGTAAAAATTATCTTGAATGGCCCTTTTAGAAAATTAAAAATAAAATCTAAATAGCTTCCCTGAAGAATTAATGGTCCAAAGAACAAACATTAAAATTTCATGACCCTGGGGCAGCTAGGTGGCACAGTGAGTAGAGCGTCGGCCCTGGAGTCAGAAGGACCCAAGTTCGGATCCGACCTCAGACACTTAACGCACACACAAACAAAAACCTAGCTGTGTAACCTTGGGCAAGTTACTTAACCCCAATTGCCCTCCAAAAAGGCAAAAAAAAAAAAATTTCATGACCGAAAATGACAATAATGAGATAATATAACAAAAGTAATGGGATGAAACTAAAGTATTCTATAGGGGAAATTTTGTGTCTCCAAATGCTTACATTAGCAAAAGAAAAAATAAGTAAATTAGTTGGATGTGCAATTTTAAAAATCAGAAAAGCAACTAATCATGCTCTTCCAAAATAAACACCAAAGTAGAAATTGTGAAACTAAAAAAAATGTTAACAAAATCAAAAGGAAAAAAATTTCTACTGAAATGATAAGTAAAACTAACACCTGGTTATTAGAAGAAAAATATCTTAAAATCTACAAATAGCTATCTCACCTTATTTTTAAAAAGATGAAAATAAAAATATTCATATCAAAAATGAAAGAGGAAAAGTCACAACAATTGATGAATAAAGGAAGCAATTAAAAAGTATTTTGCCCACTTAGATACCAACAAAAGCAATAACTCAAACAAAATGGATAAATACTTACAAAAATATAAAATACCCAGGATAAAGGAAGATATTATTTAAATAACTCCGTATAAGAAAAAAACTGAACAAGCTATCAAGAAACTTCCAAAGGGAAAAAAATACTCTAGGACTTGATATATTTGCAGGTAAATTCTATCAAACCTTAAAACAATTACAATGTTACACAGCCTGTTCTCAAAAAAAAAAAAATTTAAGGGATCATTACATACTTTTTCTCCCTATGAAACAGGTATAATCTTAGTACTTAGAAAAAAAACCAGCAAAGAAAACTGTAGACCACTATTTAGGGGTGTATTGGTAAATGTTTAAAAATTGATTCATCAAAAAAAATGTTACACATAAATTTTTAAGTTTAATCTTTATTATTATACTATTGTCTCCATTACTTTCTTAATAAGTCTAGATAATCAACAAAACAAGAAATCAAGCCCTGGTTTCTAGCATTTACTGATTTCCTAGGTTTAAAGCTCACAGGGAAAATTTAACAATTGACTCCCACAAGTCCATATAAGCTGGCTACAGTATGTCCCCACCAAGAACTTTCATGAACATCAACATAAAGATATTTTATAAAATATCAGCAAAAAGGATCTAACCAAAAAGACCAAACCATATGGCCAGGTTTAATTTAAACAAAAATCATGATTTAATAGTTTTAAACTGCAATAAGACTTTTAAAATACCTTCTGTAAGGAGAGTTATATAATAAACAATATTAATCGCAAAAAAAACCACATTATTAAATCAATAAAAACTGAAAAGGCTTTTGGCAAACTGCAGCATCTGTTTCTGTTTTTTTAAAAATAGAAAGTTTAGGAATAAATGGCCTTTTCCTTAACATGGTAAATAGTTTTTTCTAAAACAAAGAGAAAGCATTATTTTTCATTATTATTTATAATAGATTGTGATTAGAGAACTTTCCATTCAGAGCAAGGGTAAAGCAATGATGTCCACTAAGATCACTACTACTTAGTGTTAGAAATACCAACTCTAACAATAAGATAATAAAATAAATTGGAGGAATAAAGATTTTCAAATAAGACTATACAAACTTCTACAGATGATATGACAATCTCTCTACAGCAGTGGTGTCAAGCTCAAAGAGAAACAGGAGCAACAAAACCATCCATAAGGATCCCTATGGGCTACATTTAAGATGTAATGTTATCTCTGTTTTATTATATTTTTATTTATTTTATTAAATAGTTCTCAGTTACATTTTAATCTGATTCAGCCATACCTGGGAGTCTTGTGGACCACATGCCTGCAACTTCCAATCTAAATAATAAATTCAGCATTAACAATTGATTGTATGCCTGCCTTTCCCTAACCCCTCCAACATGGAATATTCCCATCTTTTGTCATCTTTACTACATTTCTGAGTCAGAGGTAAAACCTCAGGGTTGCTTTACATTTACACTTCCTTTGTCATTAGTGACTTGGAGTATTCTTTCATTTCCTTTGACAGGTTATCTACTGAGGAATGGATTTTGTTTGGTCTGATATATTTATCTTAAGTTATCTATAACATGGATGCCAAAACTGTGTCAGGTATATTTGATACAGAGTTGCTTCCCCCCTCCCCAGTCAACTGTTTCCCTTCTTATTCTAGATGAACTAAAATGGTTTTGCAAAAGCTTTTCAGTTTCATTTCATAAAAAGGATCTATTTTATATTTTAAACTGACTCTTTCCTTTGGATAAAATACTCATCTACTACCCATGGTAAAAGTCATACAGTTTGCTTCTCTTTGCATTATTTATAATATGATCTTTCATATTCAGGTCCCATTCCCATATTGCATTTTTGGCAGACTCCTTTCCAGTTCTTATCAATTAGAGTAGAGGTGCACCTGGCCAAACCAAATGAAAATGTAGTTAGAGCGGTGGGGAGAGAGGAAGGGAGGGAAGTTGGAACTCAAAGTTTTAAAAATAAATGTTCAAAAGTTTTTTTCCACATCTAACTGGGGAAAAATAAAATACTAACTAAATATCAAAAATGGAATTGGAAAAGATTTAACAAAATATATTAAAATTCAATGAAACATATAACATTACATTTTAAAGATAAGTCAACATGAAGCCCATGCACCCCCCTCCCATTGGGAATTGCATTATTTCTGATTCTCTCTATCATGAGTCTTTTTCCATGGATATACTTTTGTATTTTTTTAACCAGCACCAAATAATTTTGATGACTGTTTAAAGTGCTATTCCCCTTCACTCCTACCTCTTTTCATGATGTTCTACATCTACTGTGTATCAAATGAACTTTGGCAGCAGCTTATTTGACACTGAGGTATCCCTTTGGTAGTTTGATGGGTATAGAATTAAATACATAGCATTGGTAGTGCTACTATTTTTATTACATATTATGCATGACCCAGATTATTATTTCTACTGTTATTTAAGTTCATCTTTCTCTTTTAGGGAACTTGTAATTGAATACATGTAAATATTTATGGAGCTTTGGAAGACTGACTTCCAAATTATTATATTATTTTACATTCTTGGCAGAAATAAAGACAGACACAAATAGGTGGAGAAATATTGACCATTTATATGTAGGCTCAGACAACATAATTTAAATGATAATACTACTTTATTTACTTATTCACTGACATTCCAACCCAACTCCCAAAGGATTACTTTTTAGGGCTAAAAATAAATGGATAACAATTTATGTGGATCAACAACATGTCAACAATCTCAAGGGCAATAATAAAAAAGTGGGAAGGAAGGAGATCAGGCAGTACTACAAAGTAGTGATCATTAAAATAATTCAGTACCAGTGAAAAAAACAAATTAGATACACAACATTCAGAAGCAAAGGAACACAGTAGCACAGTGTTTGGTAAACATTAAAACCCCAGTCACTAGGGCAAAGATTCACTATTTAACTAATAGTGGGAAGGCAGCTAGGTGGCAAAGTGAATAGAGCACCTGCCCTGGAGTCAGGAGGACCTGAATTCAAATCCAGCCTCAGACACTTCACACACACACACACACACACACACACACACACACACACACACACACACACCACTAGCTGTGTGACCTTGGGCAAGTCACTTAACCCCAATTGCCTTACCTTCCCCCCTCCAAAAAGAAAAAAAAACCAAATAGTGGGAAAACTGGAAAGTAGCTTCATAAAAATAGAGTAGAGATCAACATCTAATACCATATACCAAAATAAGATGAAAATGAATACATGACTTAGATATAAAAAGTGACATCATAAATTAGGAGAGCCAGCAAAAAGTTACTTTTCATATCTGTTAATAGGGGATGAGTTCATAGCCAAATAAAGGACAGAAAAGATCACAGAACCTGAAATGGACAATTGTGATTATATAAATGTTATGTTTTTACACACACAAAAAACACGCATTTAAAATTAGAATAGAAAGAGTTAACTGTGGAAAATCTTGGAAGCAAATTTCTCTGATAAAGGTCTCCTTTCTAAGATAAGTTACTGATTAAAATTTATAATAATGAAATCCATTCCCCAAACAATAAATAGTGAAAGGATATGAAAGGAAGAAATCTAAGCTATCCAAAAATGAAATGTTCTAAATCACTAATTATTGTAGAAGTATAAATAAAAAACTCTGAAGCTCTACTTCATAACCAGATTGGCAAAGATTACAGAAAAAATGAAAATTAAATACTAGAAGAAGCAGGGGGAAATGGACACATTAATGCACTGTTGGTAGTGCTATGAATTGGAAAGTGATTTGGAGCTAAAGCCCAAAAGTCACTATACTACATAGCCTTTGACTGGGCAATATCATACTTAGCCTATACATGTTAAAGATAACAGACAAGGATCTGCATATACAGAATCATTTATAGTAATTCCTTTTGCAGTAGAAAAAAAACTAAAACAAAGAGGATCACTGAGACAAACTTTTTCAAAACTGCAGAGAACAGAAGGAGGGCCAGAAAGCACAAGCAAGCAGAACATCTTTGAGTTAAACTTTTTACACACTTAAAAAGAAAAGCACACTGTACATAACAGAGATCTGCAATTTCTGATACATTCTTCCTTTTCACTTCTCCTATGTATGTGGAAATGCCCATTTTGTCTGGTGTTTGTTAAGTTCAGAATAAAAAATAATTTTTAAGTAAATGCAAAAAAAAAGATGGTAGAACCATTCTGTTCATTTATATGCCAAAAAAACTAAAAAAATAAGAAGTAGATAAATGCTCACAAAAATATAAAATTCCCAGATTAATGGAAATGGAGGATTTCAACAATTCCATCTCAAATTTAAGAAAAAATAACTGAAACAAGCTATAATTACACTTCCAAAGGGAAAAAAATTCAAAATTAAATGGATTTGCAATGCATTTTGCTAAATATTCTGAAAATAATTAACTGTAAAAATATATAATTTTTTTTAAAAAAATTTAAAAGAATGAAATATACATGGTCCTAGATAACTAAACCAGGGAAAGGTAAGGCAGCAAAAGAAAACTATAGACTGATATCTCTAATGAATATTAATGCCATATAGGGAATAAAACATTAGCAAAGAGAACAAATCAAACTAGATGAAAGACTTTGGACATTGTCAACTTAATTTTATACCAGAAATGTAGAATTTCTTCAAAATTAACAGAATTTTAAACAGCTGATATTAATAACACACACAATAAAAGAGTATATGATTAAACCTTTATGTAATCCCTTATCAATAATGGGGCTCTTGGGAAATGTAGTTTTCTCAGCTAAAAGAAAAGAGTGAAGGATTATGGAAGGTGGAAGCTTGGAGGGACAAGGAAAACTTAGAAATCTTGGCTCTTTATTGAGAAGCAAATGTTCCAGATGGATTCTAAGCAGCAGAGGCAAAGAATGGTACTTCTACCCTAATTAAATAATGAGCAGTTCCAACCTTATCTGGCTCACTGACCCAATTAATGAGTAATCTGCCAATACAGAATTTGCTCTTTGACTGAATGTACACAATTGTCATAATCTGGGATGTGATGAAATTATCTCATTTCCACTCTCTTTCAACTGCACCTCACTGATGCCTGACCAACTGACATTGCTACCCTCTGGAGTTTCCCGCTCAATTTAAACAATGTTTATGTGTTCTCTATAGTTTTGTAAGGAGTTTTGTCTCCAAAGAAAAATAAGCCTATTTTTGTTTCATTCTAAATGAGTAAGTGCTATAAGGGATTAGAACCCAAGAGAGAAGGAAAGACAAAAGGGAACCTGAGAACAACTGCCTTAGACTTAACCACAAACTTTGTATAAAGCTCCCCTACTCATTACACAAAGAGGGACTTCAAATATGCACAGAAATCTTGAGAACCAAACACCCACTTATGTTAAATGCTAGAAAACACAGGAATAAATGGAGCATTCCTTATTATGGTAAATATTAATTATGGAAATTAAAGAACTAGTATGATGGGGTCCTTGTGATGTATATATGTTTATAGTATCAATCTGTAACATCAGTTTGTAAATGGGGTCCCTTGGGATTTATGTCTGTAAAATCAATTTGTAAAAGCAGTCTGTAAGATCACATTTCCACCCCCCCAGCCTCAGAGCATTGACTCTGCCCCTTCCCCCTTCCAGCACTCTGCCCAGCAACAACTCATGACCTGTTTATCTCTGCTTGAAACAATAAGTTATGTAAATGTTATCTCCCTTAGTTAGAGTGGCCAGCCCCACCATGAATTCTTCAATACCTTATCTATAGGGTAACTCCTTAGTCAATTATATACCCACACTGTCTCTGATGACCTTGGTGGGAGGCAGACTGGGCACTCTTTAGTGACGTATCAGGCCTAGAACCACACCTCCAGCTAGCCCCTCTTGAGCTATTTCCCAGTGAATCATGGGCAATACACCTGCGCAGTTGATATTAAAAGTGTATGGTCCTTTGAGCACTGACCACTCCTTAACTCCTCCCTGATCCCACCCTTACTCACCTAGTTAGCATAATTGACCCCTTAAAACTATGCCTGCAGCCTCTGCGAGTTTGCAGGTTCCATAAGAATCTAGCCCACTGTTCTCTACAGCGTAACAATAAACTTTACAATTTCGGCTTCAAAGTTTGCTTGAGCCTGGTGAATTCCTTCCAGACTAGATGCCAGGAGAGGTATCCCTGGCAGAACCACTTACCCTCCCCCCCTCCTTATCACCCTTCCCTCTTCAGTATCATTAGCAGAAGAGAAATACTAAAGGACTTTCCAATAACATGAGAGGTAAATCAATGATGCCCATTATCATTGCACCATTATTATTAAATATTATTCTATAAATACTAGCTTGAGCAGTAAGATGAGGGAAAAAGAAATTGAGTAAATCAGCTTAGACAACGAAAAAATGAAATTTTAACTATTTGCAAATGACATGATGACTTCCTTACAGGAATCTAGAGATTCAGCTTAAAAAACCCAGTAAACTAGTAGGATAATCCCCTTCCCACAAGATTGGCAGATTTCCTATATATTTGAAAAAGAACCTAGCAGGAAAGCACAAAAGAAGAAATTCCACCAAAAACACTATAAAATGGATAAAGTATCTGTGAGTCCATCTACCAGGACACATTCAGGTCTTATTTGCATCTAACCACAACATACCTTATGCAGAAATGAATAAGTAAAGAATTTATTAAGCATCTACTATGTTCAAAGCACTGTGGTAGGCACTTGATACACAAACAGAAAAAACAGTCCCTGCTGTCAGATTCTAATGGGGGTGATAATACATAGTGAAGAGTTTCAGCTACAAATCAGACCCCATGATCCTTAGGTCCTTTGTAACAGCAAAATCTATGGTAATGCCTCTTCTTTAAAGTCAAAGTAACAAAATCAAGGAATACAATGTGGTAAGACAATACTGCTGCTCTAAATGTAATAGGAATCTCAGAGAAGAATGCAGACTGGCCTTAAGGAATTGCAAAAAGGTTTTAAAGACTAATAAAATGGCAGGAAGAATTACTAAGGACAATGCACGGCAAAGAGAACCCGGGAAACTTTAGCTACAAAAGAGTTGATCCAAGAGAACAATTCCCTACCTGACACACAGACTAGCAGCAGGAAGCCTAAAAGCATCTGGGGCTGCACATCCCTACTGTCAATGCGCCATAGTGAAAGATGATTCACACAGGGCCATCGAGCGAAGGCAGCCGTCATTGGGCAATGATCGACTATGAGGAAGAATAGGACTGGGCTGTGATGAGCCAGAAGGCAGAAGACAGTTTACACCCAAGAGGAAGTCATTCTGCCAAGCTAATCAAAATCCTACACGTGCTTTAATGGGGAAGATTACTGAAAGCTTGCTCAGAGTCTGGTTTGTAAGCGTTCCCCATGACAATGACAGAGATAAGCTGCATCATCCAAAAAAGCAAAAATATCTATGTGAATTAACCAGATTTGACCTACTCAAAAGGGTGATGTGATGATGTGAAAGGTATGAGAGGGAGAGGGAAAAACTCCAGTCACTACTGGAGACTACCATCTAAGAGCCAGCAAGGGAACAGAGACACACTAGAGCTGGTCCAAAGAGCCCAAACTAAAAATCAAGTCAAAATAAAAGCCAGCAATGAGCCAGGAAGGAAGGAGAGGAAGGACTTGACTATTTCTGATGGTTTAGCAAGACCAGAGAGGATTACCCAGAGACATGGGTCAGGAAATGAGGATAAAAGATGAACTGCCAAGCTAACTTGTATCTGAAGATTTGAAGAGAATATTAGAACTAGAGATGACCAAGTCTGCCTATGTTTCATCCCTGAACTGGGTTTCAGTGCAAGAGGCGCTCAGACCAACATCTCACACACACACACACACACACACACACACACACACACACACACACACACACACTCATTGTTTTTCTCATGAATTAATGTTAACGTTTCCTAAGGACTTTTCACATATTTTTGCACATGGCTTGAGTTTTACAGTTTTGTGACAGTCAATGACAAACCAGCCTTGCACGTCTGTTACAATAACCACTTGGTCATGAAGTTTTGTTTCCTCCCCTCTCCACGTCCTGCTGATATTCTATTGGTTAATATTTTATTTCCTATTTTTGCTTCTCTATGAGCAAAAGAAATCTGTAGTTTTGAGTGTTAATCAGTGAATAAGCATTTATTAAGTGCCTATGTCCTAAGCACCGGAGATACAAAAAGAGGTAAAAACATGAATCCTCAAGGAGCTCACAATCTAATGGGGGAAAGGACATTCAAACAACTATGTACAAACAAGCTACAGACAGAATAAATAGGAAATAATCAACAGAGAAAAGGCACAGAATGAAAAGGGCTTGGGAAAGCTTTGGGTAGATGGTTGGATTTTAGCTGGGATTTGAAGGAAGCAGGGGAAGCCAGGAGGCAGGAAGAGGAGGGAGGGCATTCCAGGTGTGGGAGGCAGACAGCAAATGGTGCCTAATATTAATTATGATGACAATTAAGACTGGGCAAAAAATTACCCCAAGAGATACTGAGTGGTGTTTTGCCATGCCCATGTACACATAACTAAGGCTTGTGTTCATCAACTTTATTGAATAAGAGTCTAACAACTAAAACTTTTTTTTATCTTACTGGGCTCCTCTATGATATTATATGGGACCAATTTATAAGTGTTCTTCGTATATTATCCCTTATTCTGCCCTTTACTCCTTCCCATATATCTAATTAACAATTATCTACAAGGTTCAAATGTGACTATTAGTTTTATTTGCTTCATCACATGCTATTAAAGTAAGATTTGTCTCCTATTACACTTTTGTACATTTCTTATTGTATCACTGAATGATCAAGTTGTCTGGCCCATATGAATTAAGGATTTAGAGTCAGAATTCTCTTCTTTCAAGCTGTTTGGCATCTATGTATGGATTGAGGTTTTCCCATTACCTGTTACCTTCATTTATCGCTGATTTTTTTCTTTCTCTGAATTTATTAAGCTATTATTACTACTGTCCCTACTCTTTTTTGATGTTGCAGTTACAGAATGTTTTAACCTGACATACTTAGCACACAGTGCTTGGCATAGAATAAGTGCTTAATAAATGCTTATCTGGGTATACTCCTCTTTTTATAATAGATGAGTTTCCCACAAGCAACTTAGCCAGAGGTTGTGTTTCTTCTCTGTTCAGCAAGTTCAATAGAATAACTAGACCATTCAGATTGGTCCTAAGTAACAATTTTGGTTTGTGTGTTGATATTTTCCTTGGGGTTGTCTATCTTGATCTTCTCTAATTCTTATGCTAACAAGGTAAATGCTACACTTTTGTTGTTCAACTCCTTGTTCTTCCTTTGTATTTAACCCCATTTATCATAGAAGTCCTTTGTCTTAGGGCTTTCTAGTTCCTTTCCATGGGTTCCATTGGGCTTTGTTTTTGGTTGGTAGGTTGGGTTTGGGTTTTTTTTGGTCTGTTACAGAGCTATTAGTAAAAATAGTCCTGGTTCGGTTTTTTTTTGGAGGGGTGCCCTTGTGTTCAGCATTCAACCTTGATAAATATAACAAGAATAGAGACAGATAGTTTCCCTAAAAATCACTAAAATAGTATTTACCTAAAATGAAGAGCTGATATATTATACCATGGAAAATGATGGGAAAACCTTAAATGCATTTCTGCTAAACAGGTAATTTTGGTTTTTAAAAACAGAAATTCCTATTCAGAATATTAGGAATTCTGGTCATTTCAGTAAGACTAGATACTAGAGGAATTCATGTGAATCAAATCAAAGCAGATGACATTAGCATATCTTGAAAAGCCTACTATGTCTTTCAAAATGATTCAAGAAAGCCATGAGTGCAGCAAAGTTATAACAGAACGTTTACCCAGATTTTCACATTTATGTTAGCAATAGATATAAAGACAACATAAAAAAGGAAAACCTGATTTATAATTTTAAAAAAATCCTCTCAGTTACCTGTTTCAACACACTTAAGAATATGCAAGAACTATGGGAGAGCTATTAAGAATAAAGGCATAATGATTAAGGAAAACAAAAACAACTGGAGAAACTTTCAATATTGTAGAACAGATTGGATTAAATTTGTAAAAATGACAATATTCCCCAATGTATATTTGATGTCCCAAAATGTTAGTGCTATTTAAAGCTATTAAAGCTTAAAACTGCTCTAAGACTTTGGGAATCCTCTGTTTAAGAGCAAAAGACAAAAATAAGGTTTCTTTATATAAAATTTGATTTTTTTCCAAGGTAAGGAAAAAGCAGACCACAGCAAGGATATATATTGTAACAGAAAATCCATGTAATAACTAGAATGAAAAAGAAAGCAATTCAAAGTCTATGCCTCACATCCAAGAATGAGTGAATCAATGTCCAGAAACTCTGGTGAAAATGAGCATAGTATTTTAATAACCTAAAAGTGAATGGTTGCATCTCCAATAAGATGAAAAAATGGAAGAACACAGACCACCACAAACCAACATTTCATTACATACAAGAAAAAGTATTTAAAAATTAAGAGACACAGAATGAAAGTTGAGTGCTAGAGCATGTACTATGTGTAAAGAGATTTCAAAAAAACAGGAAATAAAATTATTACTTGGCAAGTGAAAATTTTGAGTGTCAACAGGCATAAACAAGAATAATTTGTGCTTAAGGTAGCACAAACAATATTAAATATACATGTCACACATGGTGTAGCATCTAAATTCATAAAGGGAAAGCTAGCCAAATTGCTACAAGACAGAGAGCAACAGAACAATTGTAATTAACAGTCCCCCTTTCCTAACTAGACACATCTAAAAAACAAACACTAAAAGCAAACTATTCAAAAAAGTGAATTCAAACAAATGATGGCACCTTTCCTATCCAAATGTTATAGAATACATACATATATGTTTCACAAAATGCTGACGTATGGTTATAAAAATTCATGATGCACTCAGATACAAAACAATTATGAATAATGGCAAAACATGCAAATTGCAAGTATACCCTTAGAGACCACAACAAAGCTAGTAATGACTGTAGAAAAGACAAGCAAAAAATACAGACATAAATGGAAACTAGATAATGACATCCTGAACAATGAGTCACTGAAAACAGACGGCGTGGAAATGGTGACAATGAGAAATAGCACAGATTTGGAGAGGGGTGTCTTGGGAAGGGGCTAGGCAGGAAGGAGAACCTCTGGGAAAAAATACTAACAATACAAAATTAATGACATGAGCAAATAATTTAAGAAGTTGAAAAGTCTGTAGACAGCAGAAGGGTAGCATCGATTGAAATGTGTAAACCCAGAAAGAGGTTGCATAAGGAAACAAGGAATACTGCAAGTCAGGGAGGAAGGGTTCTGAGCCATGTTATTATCTGGGCAGACAGTGATACAGAAAAGGAAAAATGAGGGAAAGGACCCCACAAAAGTGAACCTCATGATATGGGGACAGGGCAGGAACTATAGGAGCCCCGAGAAGATGTAGTAAGCTGTTTTAAGAAAATATATATGAGTGGGTGGGATTCATATATATACTCGTATATATGAAAACACACACAAAAGGTTCCATTGGAAGAAAACATAAACTCTATTTTTAAAAGTGAAAAGAGAAACAAAAACCTAAACATATGTTTCCCACTAGAAATACTTAATTGAAAATTTAGAATGAAATCAAGGGGCTAGATATAATAAGATTTAAGTGATTTAAGCAATTACAGGGACAGCTAGGTGGCTCAGTGAATAGAGCACCGGCCCTGGAGTCAGGGGGACCTGAGTTCAAATCCGACCTCAGACACTTAACACTTACTAGCCTAGTGACCTGGGGCAAGTCACTTAACCCCAATTGCCCTACAACCCCTCCAAAAAGCAAAAACAAAACCAAAAAAAAAAAAAAAAACCAATTACAACAAGGGAGTTGCAATCATACTTTCAGAGAAAGCATTAATAAAAATTGGCATTCAAGGCAAATAGGAGAAATAGCCTAAACTCAAATGCACCATAGACTATCACCCAATGGGAGCTATCATGGACTAAATGGTGTTCAATACCTCAAAGGAAGAGCTAGTCAAATTGTTAATACACTACTCATAACCCAATTCTAGGTGACTAATCTTTTTAGAACTGGGTAAGACCTCATAAAAGCACAATGGGTATTCCTAAGTTTGGGGGAAATTTTGTTTGATCAACTAATGACAACACTCTCAGGATAGCATAAACATATCTATCAAAAATAGTAATAGTATCCTACCATAGCTTTATAAAAATTGATCATATGCTATATAGAAACTTAAAATGGATATAAGAAGCAGCCAGTAATAAACACTTCCAGGGCCTACCAACCCACCACAGGACCAAGGAATATTATAGAGAAACTGGATCCTAGAAAACAGACTGTGAGACATGTAGTTTCCACGTTAGCTGAAACATGGTCTCATTATTTATAACCACAAGGAAAGTGGAGAAGACTGCTTTAAAATTCTGTTTAAAAGAAATAAAACAAGCAATTAAAGGAATTAAGGCCAAATTATCGAAGGTACACAAGGCAAACACAAAAGGTAAGTATACACAGTGGAATCCTGAAATGCAATAGGTATGGGAGTAGGTATTTCAATGGGATTTTCTGAAAAAAGGGAAATATCAACTGTTCTGGAAATGGTATGGTTGCCTATGAGAAAGAAAATGTCTCCTAGTACTTTCTTCAGTAGCAGCAGTCCATAGTCTATCCAAGGAAGTCTAGATTGAAAGAGCCTAGATCTAACACTACCTCACTCTTCAGCAGGAGTGGGGTGGCAGTGACAGGACAGAACAGCATAGGGTGGAAGAAAATATTCAAGTAACCATGACTACTATGAATGTAAATGGAATGAATTTATTCATTAAATGAAAAAAGATAGCAAGTGATAGAAAGCAGAATCCAATGAAACATTTTTTGCAAGATACACAGTTGAAAAACAATAATTCACACAGAGTTAAAATGATGGGCTGAAGCAAAATCTATTATACTTCAGCAATAGTTTTAAAAAGCAGTGATAGAAATCATTATCAGATAAAGTCAAAGGAAAAGTAAACTCGGTTAAAAGAGATGAAGAGGGGGGCAGAGCCAAGATGGCAGAGTAGAAACAGCTCATCCAAGCCACTCTGCCCCCACATTCCCCCCAAACGATGTAAAAGGGGACTCTGAACAACTTCTGGAGCCCCAGCACCCACAGAACGACACAGAGAAGCTAACCTCCCGCTGAGGACAGCCCAGCAGCCCTGCAGGAAGGACCAGCACAGTGGTCTGGGACCTGGCAGTGTGCAACGCGCAGAGCGCAGGAGCCAAGGTGAGCCCAGGTCCACATGAGCCGAGGTTTTAGCCCCAGGGCGGCAGGGCCAGCAGCCAGCTGGAGGAACCCCAGAACACCAGGAGCTGTGGCGACTCCAGAATTATCAACATAGACTTGCCTGGGACAAAGTAAGAGGTTAGGGTCCTATGGACTTTGGGACTGGTATTAGGGAATGCGTCGGCTCCCTCCCCTGGGGGCTAGAAGCCGCTGAGGACAAACGCCATTTTGTAGTTTTCAGAGGCAGCTCCCGCTCCCAGCCTGCAAATTTGTAGGGAGATCCAGCGATCAGTCTTGGGGGGTAATCGCTCTTGCTTTAACCTCCCTGGATCTGGATTGTGATCTAGGGTGGAAGTCGTGGGTGGGTTTACAGCTTGCCAGAAACGGAAGTTGCCCCCCACACGTTCGGGACGAAAATTCCTCTAGCTGGACTTAAAGCCATAGTGTGGCAACAAGCCCAAAAGTCAAGCAATTAAGTGGCAACATGCCAAGGCAAAGGAAACAGAAAAATGCAACCCTAGACTCCTATTTTGGGGGCATAGAGCGGGAAAAGGACTGTGAGGTCAGAAGTCCTGCTCCAAAAGCCCCAGGGGAAAACATGAGTGGGTTGCAGGCCATAGAGGGCCTTAAGAAGGACTTTAAAAATCAAATAAGAGAAGTGGAGGAAAAATTGGAAAGAGAAATGAGAAGGATGCAGGAAAAGTATGAAATGAGGTCAACAGCCTGACTGAGGAAAACAACACCTTAAAAAATAGACTAACTCAAATGGCAAAGGAGGCCCAAAAGGGCAATGAGGAGAAGAATGCCTTAAAAAGTCGAATTTGCCAGATGGAAAAAGAATCTCAAAAGTTCACTGAGGAGATTCATTCCTTCAGAGTTAGACTGGAGCAAATGGAAGCTAATGACTTTATGAGAAATCAAGATGCTGTTAAGCAGATCCAAACAAATGAAAGAATAGAAGGCAATGTGAAATATCTCATGGGAAAAACCACTGACCTGGAAAATAGATCCAGGAGAGACAATTTAAAAATTATTGGACTACCTGAAAGCCATGATCAAGGAAAGAACCTAGAAATCACCCTTCAAGAAATTCTCAAGGAAAACTGCCCTGATGTTTTAGATCCAGAGGGCAAAATAGAGGTTGAAAGAATCCACCGATCACCTCCTGAAAAAGATCCCAAAAAGAAAACTCCCAGGAATATTATAGCCAGGTTCCAGAATCCCCAGATCAAGGAGAAAATACTACAAGCAGCCAGGAAGAAACAATTTCAATATTGTGGAAACACAATCAGAATAGCCCAGGACCTGGCAGCTTCTACACTGAGGGATCAAAGGGCATGGAATATGATATTCCAGAGGGCAAAAGAACTGGGAATGAACCCAAGGGTCACCTACCCAGCAAAACTGAGTATTTTGTTTCAGGGGAAAATATGGTCATTCAGTGGAATAGAGGACTTTCAAGCATTCTTGAGGAAAAAACCAGAGTTGAATAGAAAATTTGACATCCAGACACAAGAAGGAAGAGATGCCTGAGAAGGTAATCAGGGAAAAGAAATCAAAAGGAACTTATCAAAGTTGAACTATTTACATTCCTATATGGAAAAGCAATAACTATCTGATGATATCTTTCTCACTATGAAAATAATGGAAGAAGGGGGTGTGGTCATATGAATACATATGTGAATGTGTGTGTATATGGTTACAGTTATATATGGATAGAGGGCATAGGTTGAATTTGTTGGGAAGGGAGAATACTCAAGGGATGAAATTATGAGGTGAGAGAGGAAAGTGGCAAGAGGAGATGGGGAGAGACAGGTAGTGTAAACTATCTCAGAAGAAGCAAGGGAAGTGGTTGCAAAGGAGGGGGAGAATAAGGAAGGCTAAAAAGGCAAAACCACATTCACATTGAATTTGGTTCAGGGAGAAAATGACATACATACTAAATGGGATATCTCAACCTGCAGCAGGATAGGGGGAAGGGGGATGGGAGGAGGGATGATGGATGGGAGGGCATCCTTGGGGTGAGGGGAGGTTGGAAGTACCCACTATAGAAGAGGGACAGGATCATGTAGGGAATGGACCAGGTGGGGGGTGGGATGAGTGGGAGGGAATTATAAGCAGCCTTGTACAATATATCTACTATGATAATGTTTTGCATAGCTAGACATGTACAACATATACTGAATTACTTATCTCCCAAGAAGGAATGGGTGACAAGGGAGGAAGGAAATGGATCTGAAATTTGAGGTCATAACATTAAATGTTTAAATATATATAAATACTATTATTAATACTCTTTCGCTTGTAATAGGGAGATAAGATGTGCAGGCATTGGCACACAAAGATTCACCTTCCTCTAATGGAAAAGTCGATGGGGGTATGGGAGAAGGTATGGGAGAGAGCAGATTGGAGGAAGTGATATCTTGTGGGATTACTGTTCTGGGAGGTTGGGTAGGGGAATAATGGGGGGAAAATGATTGTAACTCAAAATCTGGCAGAAATGAATGATAAATTTTAAATAAAAAAAAAAATCTACCGTGACCATATTGGGTAGGTTTGGTTTATTGGGGGGATGATTATTCTTAGATAACCAATATTTTTTGCAAATGACATTTCTTAACTTTTTTACTATGATACTATTACAAGGAAGAAATCCAGACATAAATTAGTCAAGATAATCCCTCAGCTTTCTTCTAGACAAGGCTAGATAAATCTGAGAGCATCAACTATAGCAGGTAGATAGACACATGGCTTTATACGTTCTCGGATCATAGGTGTCCCTCAATCTTATGTCCTGAGCCCTCTCCTCTTCTGCCTCTACACTACTTAATTTGTTGATCTTATCGGCTTCCACAGATTTAATTACCATCTCTATACTGATAATTCCCAAATCTACCCATCCTGCCCCAAACTTTCTGCTGCCCCCTAATCTCATATCTCCAACTGCCTTTCAGACATCTTGACCTGGACTTGAAATGTCCAAAACAGAACTCATTATCTTTCCCCCTAAATCCCCGTCCTCCTACCTTTCCCTATTACTGTAGAGGGCAACACAGCATCCTCCCATTCCCTCAAGCTCACAGCACAGGAATCATCCTGGGCTTCTTACTATCTCTCATCCTTCATAATCAGTCTGCAGCCAAGGACTATCAGCTTTTCACTAGCTCTCACCCCCAGACCCAATTTGGTGCCAGACTTTTTCCACTTGTGACCTTTTTGCTTTTTGGCAGTATTTGCTGGCCTTTCTGGCCTGAGGGCATGCAAAGTATGCATGCTGTGTGTTCAGAACCAAGGCTGCAATGAAGTTGATTGATGCAACATGGACAAGTGCTGCCAGAAACACCTTAGATTCATTATTATTATTCATTTTTAATTTTTGGTCATTGCAAATTCAGAAATGTTTTGCTGTTGCCAAAATTTTTGTGACCCCATGAGGTCACAACCCACAATTTAATAAATGCTGAACTAAAGTAATTTTGCTAAAGCATAAGTCTGACTATGTCACTTCCCCTACTCAATAAACTCCAATGGATCCCCATTGCCTCCAAGATCAAATATAAAATCCTCTATCTCTTATTCAAAGCCCTTCATAGCCTACCCCGCCCCCCCCACCCTGCAACACACACCTTTCCAGTCTTCTTACATATTATTCCCCAACATGCACTCTTCTATCCAGTGACTCTGGCCTTCTGGCCTTTCCATGAATAAGACACTCATCTCTTGAATCCAGGTATTTCCTCTAGTTGTCTCCCATGCCTGGAATGCTCTCCTTCCTCAACTCTACTAACTTCCCTGGCTTCCAACTAAAATCCCACCTTGTATAGAAAGCCTTCCCCATCCCCTCTTAATTGTAGTGCCTTCCTTCTGTTGTTTCCTATTTATCCTGTATATAACTTGCATTGTATATATCTATTTGCACATTGTCTTCTCCATCAGACTGTAAGCTTCTTAAGAGAGGGACTGTCTTTTGCCTCCTTTTGCAACCCTAGAGCTTAGCAGAGTGCATGGCACATAATAGATGCTTAATAAATATTTATTAATTATATTTCCCATTACTTCCCCTTACCCTTTTTAAAAAATAGAATGAGAGGGAAAGAAGAAATAGTATTAAAGGATCATGGAATGTAGAATTGGAAGGGAGCTCAGAGACCAATGAATACCCTCATTTTATAGATGATGACACTGTGGGCCAGGAAGATTAAGAGACTTGCCAAAGGTCACATGAACATTAAGTGACAGAGATGCCATCTCATCATTGCTAGGCTTCCTGAGCCAAACCAAGAAATGAAATAAATGGGCTGGTTTGAGATTTATGATTATACATGGAAGCAACATGACCGAGAAAACCTCCCGTATCTGTCATGTCCCCTTTTCCATTTGCATGGTTACCATTTTGAATTCTCTTTGGAAGAAATTTCCTAATGGTTTGTTAATTTTGTTTTTTCACAGCTACAACTCCTGCTTTTCCCATTTTTAGATCATCTTTTTAAAATTTTCTTTTCCTTTAATGCTTTCTTGTTTTGGGTAACAATTTAGTTCACTTATGCTCTCTTTTTCTTTCTTAAAAAGAAGACCCTGGGGTGGGTAGGTGGTGCAGTAAGAGCACCGGCCTGGGAGTCGGGAGGACCCGGGATTGGTTCCAGCCTCAGAAAATGAGCACCCACACACAAATAATGACTAGCCATGTAACTTTGAGCAAGTTACTAAACCCCAATTGCTCTAAAAAAAAAAAAAAAGAAAGAAGACCATGAAAGAATTAACTGTTTCTAAAAGCCTTTTCATCCATGACCCATGGGTTTTCCAAAGTGCTGTCCATACAGTCAGCATTTGCTGAGGGTTTTTTTAATTAATTGTAATTTTCTTCAATCATTCATATCCCAATAATCAGCTCTTTTATTTTCTGTGTTTTTTAAGTTTTATATAGGGACTCTCTATGACAATGGATGAGATCCATTTCTGAATGTTCCATGTGCACCTATTCGCTTCTTCCCATCAATTAAAAATGTATTATCTAAGCAGTTCAAATCTGATTGTTACATCTTTTTTTCTTCATCACCTGCTATTAAATTATGGTTTAAGTACCTATTATGTTTTTGTACATTTTTATTGTATCATTGAAAGGTCAAATTATCTGGAACATAGGAATAAAGGATTTATAGTTGGTAGGTTTTTAAATGACTTTTACTTTCAGGTCAATCGGCACATATAAATTAAAAGTTTATATTTGTTATTTATTTTTCTTTTTACCAGTTATGTACTGCCCACATTTATCACTGATTTTTTTCTTCTCTGAATTCTTTCAGATACTATTACCACCATGACTACATTTTTGGCCTTACTTTTACAGGCTGTTTCAGCCTGACAATATTTTTAATGTGAGTATACCATACCCGTTTATATCAGATGAGTATCCTAGAAGCAATACATTCGAACTCTGTGTTTTTAATCCATTCCAAAAGTTCAACAGATTTGTGTAGATTGTTCTGATTTGTCCCAAGTAACAACTTTGGTTTGTATGCTGACATTTCCCTTGATGCTGTCTTTCCTTTTCATTGGTTTTTTTTGTCTGTTAGATATATTATTAGTAATAATGTATCTGTTTCTAGTGCAGAAATGTTGTCCTATAATAAGAGGAAAAGGGAGAAATCAGTGGGGAACAGGGAGAGAGGAAGAGGGAGAGAAAGAGATAATCATTCCCATGATATTGGAAATTCTAATCAATGAAATAAGGCATGCAAGATACTAGAGGAATTCCCATAAATGAATTCAAAGTAGATGGCATGATGGCATCTTGAAAAGCCTGGTAAAACCTCTACTTACAACAAAACAAGTCCATAGCTACCTCTGCTTAAGCCTAGAGAACAATATATTGGGAATATAAATACACCGAGTGAAGGACAGAAGCAAAACCATTATCTCTAGACAAGCAAAACACATCCATGGAAGGCAGGATTCAGAGAGACAACTTAAGGATCATAACCCCCCCAGGGTGTGACAAGACAAAAATCCTAAATACCGTACTGCAAGTAATAATGCAAGAAAACTCCCCAGACTTTCTGGATACAGAAAAAAGCACCACAAAGAATTTACAGATCACCATAAAAACAAACAAACAAAAACCAAAACCCTATGCTTCAAATTCCAACAACCAGTTGGTTGTTAACCAGTGGTTAAATTTAACTTTCTCAAAGCTAAACAAGTGCTACAACTAAAAGAGGAAGGGGACTTTCTAACATAAACAACAGGAAATTTCAATAGCACAAGTCTATTCAGCACCTACTACAAGTTCCAGAAAGGAATGGAATAATATATTCTGAAAGGGCAAGGGAGCTCAAGATTCACCCCAAAAAACCCCTGTGATCCACTGGGGAGGGGGAAAGCTGAACATTTAATAGAAGAGACATTTCAGATAGTCCTGAAAAGAGAGAGAGAAAGAGATGTGAGCAGCTTATTAGACTTGCAAACCACCCCCCCCAAAAAAATAACAGAAATGTAATAAAGGCAAATAAATACTGCCATCGAGGAAAGTATGAGAAATAAATTACTGCATCTTCAAAGACTATAAAAAGGGAAGAAAAAATCTAGAAAGACAATGTCACCTATGAGGTTAAAATGAAAAGAAACAGCAGAGGGACAATTAAAAGACTGCTTTCTAAAAGTCCATAAGGAGAAAAAATGAAAGGGGAATTTAAAGAAATAAGCAAAGTGCTAGCGGAGTAGCAGGTATAAAGTAGCACTGACTAAATCCCACAACCCACTCCCCACAAACGAATCAATGTAATTAGTGGGAATAAATTACAGAAAAGAAGGATGCATAAAAGGAAAGAGGTGAATGGGAGAATAAAGGGGAGCACGAGTTGTGCCTGTAGCAGCAAGCACCCCAGCATCCCCAGAGTGGCTGCCAACACAGGTTCTTAGATCTGCTTTTCAAAAGAAAGCAACTCAAAATCAGTTAACAAGCTTACTTTAATCAAACAAACATATATCATTTAGTTCAGGGGAAAAGGTCAGTACCCCGAACTTCAGAGTTACAGAACTTACAGATCAAACAGACAGGCTTCCAGACTGTCCACCCATTATATCAATACCAAATCACAGCTACCAGAGAGGGAAGCATCAACATCTGGGTTTTCAAAGCCGGGGGCCTCTCAACACCGGCTTCCCAGAGTCTCATCTGGTCAAATCACACAACATTTCTCAAAGTGAGCCCCAAAGCAAAGGCTCTCATCAGAGTTTACATAGCCTTCTCCTGGCTCAGAGATTTTAACAACCTTCTGGACCCACTGCCCAATCACAAAGTATCAAGGTGTGGGGCTTTCCTGAAAAACAAGCCTCCCAACACAGGCTCCAGGTGCACTTAAGCTAGGGGCAGGGAAGATCTCTAAATTTGCATTTCCATTACAGTGCCCTAATTAAATCAATGGGAACCAGCAAAGCAAAATAACTCCTGTAGTCACTCCATAAGAAGGGCTAGAGAAGAATGGGTGAGATGGTATAAGGAGAAATAGGAAAGAGGGAAATTTCAATGCAATGGGGAGAAGGGGCCCATTTAATCACACTCTCCCAAGTGGAGATAGGCATTTAGCAATGAGTCTCATCTTCAGGAAGCTGGTGCACAAGAAGATCACTTTTTCTGAGAGAGTGGTATGCCCTCATATACAATATCCTGCCTCAGGAGAACAGAAGTCATAGTTCTGGGTGCAACTGACACCTAGAAAGGTCAGAGAGGAGATTGCATAGAAAATAGGAAAGGAAATTATCACGTGGTGAGAAGAAGGTAGAATTGTACTGTTTGCTCGGGATTTACAATGCTGTATCCTCATTGCCTCCCTAAAGGATTGACAACTTGAAGAGGCAGAACAGGGGGGAAATGGTTGGAGGTGGAGGCGGACAAGACTCACAATAGCAATAACACAGAAATTGGTCAGAAGAAGCAACTCAAACTTGGTACTTTAATTTTGTAACATAAAGAGGGTTAAAGATGGAATAAATAAGTAAATAGACCCTGAATCAAAGACTCAAAGCTGAGAAGAGACAGCAAGAAAATCAATGAAGACAATAAGGTAAAATAATCTTTAGATAAGGGCACAGAAAAAGAAAAAATACTTTAAAAAAAGTAAAAAAAAAGATCCTTAAAGTAAGACTTGAACACAAGGGAAAGGGTTGACAAACAGAAGGGGGAAATGCAGCCTTAAAACAGAATAAGCAAAATTAATCATAAGGACAAAGTATTATGTTTTAAAGGGGAGGGGCACAAAAACTGATAAAACAACATACCAAAATTTCACAGATGCAGATAAGGCAATCTGGACAAAAAATTTCCCACACATGCATGCATGCGCGCGCACACACACACACACACACACACACACACACGGGTGCGCATGCACACACATATATCCCAAAAAACACATTAATAAAATAAAAAAGGAGAGAGGATGAATGAATTGAATGTGTATTTTTTTAAAAAGCAGGAACTCAAGCACAAAAGAGGAAATCTTGAAAATCAGAGGAGAAATAGAAAACATTCAATGCCCAAAAAAACCCTAGAGAAGTAACAAACATTACTAAAAGCTGGTTCTTTGAAAAAAAGGAAAAAATTGATAAGCTTTCAGCCAATTTGATTTTTAAAATAGAAAAGAAAATAAACAAATTAACAATGTAAAATCATAACAAAACCAGAATACTAAAAGATCAGAAACTACTATACAAGTAAATGCCAACAGCTGAGTACCAAAAAGAAACAGATTATTGTGAAAAAATATAAAACCCTCAAACATAACACCAAATAGAGACTTTAATCTCATTTCAGAAAAGGAAATTTAACTATCTGTAAAGGAACTAGCAAATGGAAAAAACATTGGTAGAAATGGATTTATAGGGGAATTCCATCTAATATTTAAATAATTGGCAACAATACTATAAAAATTATTCTCAAAAATTGAGAGAAAAACACTCTGCCAAAATCTTTGTTTAAAGGGAAGGGAGCAATCATTTCTTAAGTGTCTACTATATTGTAGATACTGTGCTGTAGCAGCAAGCACCCCAATATCCCCAGGGTGACTGCCAACACAGGTTCTTAGATCTGCTTTTCAAAAGGAAAGCAACTCAAAATGGGTTAACAAGCTTACTTTAATCAAACAAACATACATTACCTAGTTCAGGGGAAAAAAGTCAGCACCCCGAACTTCAGAGTTACAGAACTTACAGATCAGACAGGCTTCCAAACTGTCCCAACATTACATGCATCAATACCAAATCACAGTTACCAGAGAGGGAAGCATCAACATCTGGGTTTTCAAAGGCGGGGAGCCCTCAACAACGGCTTCCCAGAATCTCATCTGGTCAAATCACACAATACTTCTCAAAGTGAGCCCCAAAGCAAAGCCCCTCATCAGAGTTTATATAGCCTTCTCCTGGCTCAAAGATTGTAACAACCTCCTTGACCCACTGCCCAATCACAAAGTATCAAGGTGTGGGCTTTCCTGAAAAACAAGCCTCCCACCACAAGCTCCAGGTGCACTTAAGCTAGGGGCAGGGAAGATCTTTAAATCTGCATTTCCATTACATGTGCTAAGCCCTTTACAAAGTGCTTTCCTTGTACATTTGATCCTCATGACAAACCTGGAAAGTAAGTGCTATTATTATCCCCATTTTTCACTTGAGGAAACTGAGGCAGAAAGAGATTAAGTGACTTGTCCAAGGTCACATAGATACAATATCTCTGAGGCAGGATTTGAACACAGATCTCCCTGACTCCAGGTCCAAGACTCTATCTACTGTGGCACCTAGCTGTCTCAATAGACAAAAACAATCCTAATACCTAAACCAAAGGAGGAAAGAGAAATAACTACAGACTAGTACCATTCATGAATATCCAAAAATTTTGAATAAAATCCTGTCAAATATACTATATCAATTCATTCTAAAAATCATTCATTATGGTCATGCTGGATTTATACCAGAGATGCAAAGATGATTAGACATTATGAAATCAAGATAATCATGTTAAAAACAAAATGTTGAAAATCACACAATCATCTCAATAAATGCAGAAAATGCCTTTGACAAGAATAAAAAATATTTTATGCTGAAATAAAACTCACAGAAAGTACAGAGATTGTTTTAATAACATCATATTCAGTGGGGATATACTATAAGCTTACCCATGAAATACAGGAGTAAATCAAGGATGCCTTCACTTTCTCCATTATTCTTTGATTTAGTTCTAGAAATGTTGCAATAAGGATAAGGAAATTAAAGGCATAAAGATTGGCAAAGAAGAGATAAAACCATACCTCTATAGGTGACATAATGATTTACTTTGGAAATCCTAGGGAATTGGCAAAGAATCTAATTGAGCCTATAATTTCAGCCAAGTCGCAAGTTCAAAAATAGACCCATAAAAATCAACAGTAGTTCTATATGAGAACAAGAAACTCTAAGAAGCAATAATAGGGAAATGTCATTCAAAATAACAAAACATACAAAATATTTGAGCGTCACTTTATTCGGTTACAAAATGTTTTAATGTTTTACCGATCAAAATACCAAAGGGGTACTTTCTAAAACCAGAGAAAATAATAAAATTCATTTGGAGGAATAAAAGGTCTAGAATATCAAGGGAAATAATGGTGGGGGGGAGTAGGCATGCAGGGAAGTACTATTTCCAGACTTCAAATTATATTATAAAGCAGCAATTATCAAAACCATTTGGTCTTACTTTAAAAACACATAGATCAATGTAATGAAGGAGATAATTAACAAGTGTTTTTAGTAAGCACTTACTTTGGACCAGGCACCCAGCTAGGAAATCAAATCCAAAGAAAGAAATGAGCCCCACTCAAATGAGTTTACATTCTAATGGGAATCAAGAATACTGGAACTCAATAAGCCATTATTTGACAAAACTGAAAATATAAAATAATTAGAAAGGAACTCCCTATTTAAGACGAACTGCTGTTTGGCAGAAATTAGGCTTCTATCATATTCCACAATTAATTCCCCCTTCACCTTCACCAATTGGCAAAGATGGGGAAAGTCCATGCTGGAGCCATTACAGAAAGACAGTTGAACTGTGAATTAGTACAACAATTCTAGAAGATAATTTGGAATTACACCAAAAAAAAGTAGTTAAAAATTTTATGCCCACTGACTCAGAGATTCCACTGCTAGGTTTATATCCTAAGAAAGTCAATGACAGAAAGAAAGACTGTACCAAAATATTTAGAGCAGAATATTTTGTGGTAGCAAAGAACTGGAAACAAAAGAGATGCCCCCAAATTGGGGAATGACTAATTAAATCATGGTACATCAATGTAATAAAAAGTTGCTATGCTATAAGAAACAAGGACTCTAAGGAATACAGAGAACCATGGGAAGACATATGAAATTATGCAAAGTGAAGCAAGGAAGGCCAATCTATAACAATGCAAATGGAAGAGACAAAGAAACAACTGAAAATGAATATTGCACAGTGACAAATGAGCTTGGCCCCCCAAAAAAGAAGTAGAAGGGACCTTTGCCTACTCAGCAGAGGAAGTGTATGGGTGAGGAACATCACATATATTTTTTTTCGAGGTATTAAGCATTTTTGCCAGTTTTCTCTCCCTTTTCCTTTTTTCTATAAATTTTTTTCTAAAGTATGGCTCTATGGGAAGACAGACATACAGGGAGAAATCTAGGTAATGTAAAAACCAAAGATAACCATAAAAACTATTTTAAAATAAGAAAGGAGTATAAATATTTCCTAGCTATACAACATATCTCTCCAAAAATTGACCCAGGATTAGGACATTAAAAGATCATCAAATGATGTAGAAGAACAGAAATATTATACTCATGCTTACTGAACACAGTGCAATTTTTAAAAAATCAATTAAGCACAAATGAAGAAAGGATTAAAAAGTAATTTGAGACTAACTTAATCCTAAAAAACTGGAGGGTCAAAGAAAAAATATATAATTTCCTCAAAATTACAACATTGAGGCCACATGCCAAAATTTATAGGAAGCAGTCAAAGCAGTCCTTAGAAGGAAAGTTGTATTTCTAAAGTCTTTAGGGAACAAAAAAACAATAATGAAATGGTATAAAAACCTAGAAAACCAACACATTTTTGGTATATGCATGTAATGGAATACTATTGTGCTATAAGAAACGAGGAGCAGATGGACTTTGTATTTACCAGGAGAGGCTTATATGGGCTGATGCTGAGTGAGAAGAGCAGAACCAGGAGAGATTTGTACACAATCACAGACACAACATATGTGTGATGACCAACTATGACAGACTGGACTCTTCTCAGCAAAGCAGTGAGATAAGTTAATCCCAAAAGACTCATGATGGAGAGGGATGTCTACATCCAGAGAAAGAACTAGAAAGAACTGAGTTTGAATCCTGATTGAAGCAAACTACTTGATCTTTTTCTTTTTATTGTTTGGTTTTATTTCTTCTTTACCCTTTTTCATTCCATCTGGTACAATCCTCCTTTGTAACCTGACTAATGTCTAATGTGAAAGTATTTGCAGATCCTATACTGGATTCTATGTCGTCATGGTGGGGGGAGAGGAGGGAGGGAAAGAAAATTTGAAACTCAAGGAATTATGGAATTGCATCTTATAAACTAAAAGTAAACAAATTAATAAATAAAAAATAAAAAAATAAAACCAACACATTTTAAAACCTCAATTAAACATGAAAATAAAAATTCTGAAAATTAAAGAAATTAAGTTTGTAAACAAATATTGAATGAATGAAAACATAAAAGAACTTGGGATTTAGGGAAGAGGGATAATAAAATATTTACTTATTTGATTTTTAAAAGAGGGGAGGGGAGTTGAAGGGGAAAGGTTATGGGGTGAGTTAGGTTTATGAGGTGAACTAGGTTTATGGGGTGGGTTGGGGGGAGGGTTCAGGGTAGGCTTCTTTTGCCTGATACACTTCAATTTATCTTTGTCCTTTCTAAAATATTCCACCCAGCAGTAAATATTATACTTGAGACCCTGTCCCTCACCTCACATGAAGTTCCTCTTACCATAGCCTGACATTTCATTGGCTTTCTTGGCTGTCACCTCTCACCCTTGACTCAAATGGAGCTTACAATCCTCTCAAACCTCCAGAATTTGTAAGCACAATCCGTTATTTCCCCACACGTCCTCCCCTCCTTCAAACGACTTGCAAAATTGAGTTGTGGAGCCCAGGTATTTTTTAGAAACATTTCATCTTATTTGATTTAGCTCAATGGTCTAACTTTTAAAGGTCCTTTTGAATTCTGGTATTTTTTTCCCATTTCAACTTCTTAGATACACCTTCTACACCATCTTCAAATCTGATGCCATCTATATCCAAGTCACTGAGGAATAGGTTTACCAGCACAGAGCCCCAGATCTCCTCCAAATCCATGATTTCTACTTAGTGATTTGCAAACTGCCTAGAGGTTCGTGGTTGGTCCGAGGGGTTCATACAAAAAATTGTTTAATCATGCCTTAAGTAGTAGTTATTGCTGTGTTGTTTGTCCTTTGTTTGGAAAAGGACCCTGACATCAGGAAACGATGACATTTCTTGCACTTGACCTGGGTTTGAATGAAGGAGGGCTGTGTAAAGTCACCAGCCTCACTTTCTCTTCTAGGGCCATCTGGGTCCAGTGGCCAGATATTCAGCAGGACGACTGGAGGTGGCCCAGGATGCGTTGGGAGACCCTGGCCTTTGTACAATAAGGTATTTTCAGGTTCTTACTTTGAGTGAGGCCAGACTTCTTCAGTGAAGAGGCCTCTTCAAGAAGTGAGTCAAGGGATGGCCCCTTTAATCAAAAAGAAAACACATCAAACTGGGAAGGGAAGACCCTCAGGGTTGCTGGCCAAGAGAGAACAGTTCTACCTACTATTTACATTCACTCTGTTGTCCAGTCTATGAGTTATTCTTATCCTCAGAGTCAGGAAAGTTGTGATGTGGCCAGAGTGTGTCCGTAATAAACAGCTGGATGAATAATACCTCAACGTGCCAAAGTTACTTGACAAAGATACAGCAGTGATTTGCCACTTCCTTCTCTAGCACATTTCACATATGAGGAAACTGAGGCAAACACAGTGAAGTGACTTGCCCAGGGTCATACAGCTAGGAAGTGTCTGGGGTCAGATTTGAACTCACAAAGATGAGTCTTCCTGACACCAAGGCTAGCACTCTCTCCACTACCTCAGCTACCTGATAAATATATGTATATACATATACAGAATTAGACATAATTTAAATGCTACTTGGAGCTCTATTCAAATGTTGTAGAAAGCCACTGTGAAAAATCTTGTGGGGAAAACAGAAGGAACCAAGGCCTTCTTTACCAACCAAATTCATCTAGCATGGAAAGGCAAAGGATTGCTCTGAGCCACAGAATCTCAGACTTGGAGGGGAAGGGGAGGGGATGGGTAGGGAGGAAGAGGAGAGGAGCAAGGGAGGGAAAGGGAATGGAGGAAAAGAAGTAGGAAAAGGAGGGGGAAAGGGAAGAAAGGGGAAGGAGAGAATAGGAAGGAGGGGAGGTAAGGGGAGAGGAGAGGAGGGAAGGGGAGGGGAGGGAGGTGACTAGGAAGATGGCAGTACCCTTGATGATAACAGGGAAGTTAGGAAGAGAGGAGGGTTTATTTTGGTTTTGGGGTAGGGAGATAAGTTCATCTTTTTTTTTCATTTTTCCTCTATTACCTCTTTGGGGTGGACGTGGTGGCATCACTGGATCAGAGTACACACAGTTTAGTGACTTGGGGGGCAGGACATAGTTCCAAATTGGTTTCCAGGACCAATTCACAGCTACAAAAACACTGTATGTAACACTGCCTGCTTTTAGTATTCCCTGGAATGATTAGAATTTTCTTCTTTTTCTCATTCTTGCAAATCCAAGAGGTGTGAGGTGGAACCTCAAAGCTGTTTCAAACTCATTTTTTGCTCATTATTAATGACTTGGAGAACCTTTTAATATGGTTGTTGATAGCTTGAGTTGTGCCTCTGGGAAATCTCTGGCCATATACTTTGACCATTTCTCTTTTGAGGAATGGTTCTTATTCTTATAAATTTTAATCAATTCTATATCAATTATATCTTTGATATTAGACTTTTTTCAGAAAAACTTACTACCAAGATTTTTTCCCATTAACTCTCTCCCTACAAATTTTAACTATATTGGTTTTATTTGTGCAAAAATGTCTTAATTTTATATAATCAATATTGTTCATTTTACTATCTGTGATCCTCTCTACCATTATTGACCAAGCTTCACCATGAATTCTCCCCTGAAAGATATGAAAGATATTTCCCTCCCTACTTTTCTAATTAATATAATCTTTCATATTAAATATTAAGCATTTTGAGAAGACTCTTGTTCCTTATCCCGATATCCTAACACTTCATCATCTTTGGCCTTTTGATTGCTGTCTTTCTATGATTTCCTTTCACCTGGACTATTTCAATAACCTTCTGATGAGTGTCTCAGGCTCCAGTTGCTTCCCACTCCAATCTGTCTTCTAGTCAACTATCTGGGTGATTTTTCTAAAGTATAGCTCTTACCAGGTACCTCTCAGGCTCAATGAGTTCCAGTGGTTCCCTATTATCTCCAGATAAAAATTCTCTCCACCAACTGGTCCCTTCCTACTTTTCCAATATTATAACCCTAACTCCTTCCTATGTATTCCACAATCCAGTTACACTGGCCAACATGCTGTCTCAACATCGACACACACCTGGCATTATCTCCCAGCTCTTTGCCTTCTCACTGACTATGCTCCATGCTTTAAATAATCTTCCCCCTCACCTCTGTCTCTTTGATTCCCTGAATTCCATCAAGACGCAGTTAAAATGCCATCTTCTTCTAGAGACATCCCCCCCCCATCCCCACCAGTTGCTAATACCTTCTCCTCCCCAGATTGCTTTGCATGCACTCAAAATAGATTTTACATGTGCCTAGTTATTTGCATGTTATCTCTCCCCTTAAGATTGTGTGATCCACAGTAGGTGGCACAGTGAATAGAGCACCGGCCCTGGAGTCAGAAGGACCTGAGTTCAAATCCGGCCGCAGACACTTAACACAAAAACTAGCCATGTGACCTTGGGCAAGTCACTTAACCCCAAATGCCTCCCCCAAAAGAGCAAAAAACAATTTTTTAAAAAAGATTTTGTGCTACTCAAGAGCAAGAACACTTTTGCCTTTCTTTGTGTCTCCTAAAGTGTCTGGCATACAGCCAACACTTAATGAATGCTTGCTTATTGATTGCTCAGTTTGGCCAAGTAAATTATCCTTAGCTGTTGCTCCCTTTGGAATATCATGGGCTCAGCTTTCCTTCTCCTTTCCAGTGATGGCTGTCCCCATCCTATGTGATCTGAACTGTGGACCCTTGGTATAGGAACTCTCTCTCTCTGGCTACTGGAAGGATTTTTTCTTTGACCAGAAAGCTCTGCATTTTGGCAATGGCATTCCTAAGAGTTTCACTTCAGGGTTGCTTTCATGAGGTAACTAAAGGATTCTGTCTAGTTTCACCTTACCTCGTGGTTCTAATAGGTCTAAGTAGTTTTCATTCATGAGTTCTTGCTATGTTATCTAGGCATCCTTCTGGTCAAGATTTTCAGGTAGTGAGATGATCCTATGATTAGCTCTCTTTGACCTGTTTTCCAGATCAGATGCTTTTGAAATGAGATACCTTACATTTCCTGATTTTTTTTCAGTCTTTCAACTTTGCTCTCACATTTCTTGCCAACTCAGAATCAATAGCCTCTGTCTAGTCCAATCTAATTTTCAAGGAGTCTATTACTTGAGTGAAGTTTGAAACTGCCTGGACTAGGCTATTCCAATTCATTCCTCTAGGGACCTCATTTCCATTCTTCCAAGAAACTGAAAACTGTTGCCAGTTGGGGATTTCCTTTGAGACTTTGCATGGAGATGCTACGGAGATTTTTTTTTGTTATGTTGAGCATCCCTGGTGCCCCCTTTTTTTTCACCATCAATGTTTCCTCCTTTTTCCAGTCTGGATTTAAGCTCAGGACGAGGTTCTTCCTTCTCCCACAATCTTGGTTGTGACCCTGATTTCCTGGGCTCCTCATGCTGCCATTCTACTGGGTGCTTCTCTGCTCAGTCCCAGTTAGAGCTCTATAATGGGTTATTCCTGAACAGAAGGCTGGGCGGTCTTCTGTCCCTCCCCAACATACACACTCTTCTTCCCCTGATCCAAGCTCTGGGTGGACTTCTGCTCTTCTCTCCCTCCTCCCACCAACCTCCTCTGTGCCCCCAGTTAAGGGGATACAAGGGGCTTTTGCTCTCTTTACATAACTTGTGCTGCCTTCTCTGGCAGGATGACTGTACCCACGTCCACACGTTCTCGTTGCATTTAGGTAGTTCAGGGGAAGGTGGGGGGACTTGCTGAAGTCCTTTCTTAAGATGAAGAAGTCCTTTTTTTAAGATGACTACTAGAGTAAAAGTAGGTGAGGTCGAGATCCTGTGTGACCTACTAAACAGCCATCTTAACAAGAAATAGACATTTGTTTCTATAAAAAGAATTCTGTCAAATCAGTCTTCATGTGCCCCAACAGGGATCAAGTGTAGTACACCAAATAGGCACTTATTGGACACCCTGGGTGTGAATCCCAGATCTCCCATGTGTTAAATATGTGGGCTTAGACAAGTCACATCACCTGCCTATACCTCAGTTTCTTCTGATGTAAAATGAGTAAATTAAATTGGATGAGCCAGTCTCTTCCATCCTGGGATCTGGAAAAATGAGGAAATGTTCTCAAGGGGCTGTTCTAAGCTGGGCATCTGTCAGCTACCCACACCCTTTTTTTTCCACTAAAATCAAACAGGCAAGGAAATGACACTAATGGCTGAAGAAATTAATCATGTACCACACGTGGTAGAAAAGTAAATTAAATCTGCTCTCTTGAACTTTTCTATGTGTTTAGCTATAATTGGGTCACAGCTAACTGAAATTATTGTTTGATTAAAAATGCAAGCTAATTATTCAATGCACTTTACTGAACCACTCGGTGAGTATTTATTTCAACTATAATGTTAGCTTTTGAAGGGGGCCAATTACCTACCCCTAATTAGAAGGTGCTTCATTTGTTTGGGCAAAATACTTCACATTTTAAATGGATCTGTCCTTAAGCAGAGATGCTCCTTGGATTTTAATCAGGGTAGACATCATTGTTGGAATAACAAAGATTTGATCTCAGCATCTTGATTATGTTCTGCTTTTGATGGAGCTTTTCTATTTTATTCATGATAATCATTTAGATCATTTATAGTATTGGGAATGAAGACCCCTTCCCACTCCACCTTTCTATGATTTAAACTTTAACATTAAAATAATACAAGATGGGAGAAAGCAATTCAGAAATCTCCCTCCCCTGTCCCCACCAAAAAACCCTCCAAATAGATCTAGAAAATATGGTTACTACACCTAATCATGACGGAGAAATCCAGGAAAAGACAATGAATAATTTGTCCATTCAAGACAGTGGCATAGGGATGGAGTCTGGCCAGGAACAAGCTGAGCACAGAGCATTCCAGCTTACTCAGGGAAAGCTCATGCCCAAGAGCAAGAGAAGGTCTTAGACACATACTGGAATACCCCTAGACCCATGCCAAGGTACTGAAACACAAACAGGTGGCAACTAGCAGCTTTGCCTCCACTACCCACTTCTGGGCCACAGATTCAAAGCAGACTGAAAGGGAGATCTGCAGCCAAGTTGGTGTTTCTGGGTATGGAGGCCCTGGGTAGCATACCGAGAAAGGAAGAAGTTCAGAAGCTTGCATCAGCAGTATGGCTCAGACTGCAGGATCTCAATTCTCACCTCTAGCCCAGCCTGCAGGGGAATGACCAGGACAGGAATTCAAAGGGGACCCTACAATTCTGCCATACTGAGCCTACAGATATTTCCATCTGGCTTACAGGGGCTGAGACAAGCAGCAGTCTAGTCTTGCTCAGAAGCCAACCCAGTTTGGGAACTTTCAGAGGTCAAGTTAGTGGGGCGGCAATAAGACTTTACCCCAGATTCCCTGGGATCGCAGAATAACACAACACTAAATATACCAAGAAAGCAGCAGCAGGATCAGTTCAGACCTTCCCTCCTGAAGAGCCCAGTCCTAACATCAAAGTCAAAAGTTAAGAATTGAGTTGGAATTATGAGAAGAAAAAGAGGAATACCACCATGAAAGGCTGTTACGATGGGCAGGGACACTGAAAACACAAACACAGAACAGAATGACTCCAAAACTTCTACAAGCAAAACTTTGAAGTACAGTTTGGACACAAATCCAATTTGAATTCCTGGAAAAGATGAAACACTTTTTTTTTTTACTTTTAGAAAAGTTTTAGGGGGCGGAGTCAAGATGGCAGAGTAGAAACAGAACTTCTTCACAGCTCAGGCTCCCACCTCCCCAATTCATGTAAAAAATGATTATAGACCAACTTTGGGGCTACAAAACCCACAAAATAACACAGATAAGCTAACTTCCTGCTGAGGACCCCCCAGCAGGCAGTAGCAAGCAGCAAGCACGGCTCTCTGGGAGCCATCCCCAGCCCCACGAGAGCTGGAGGTTTTAGCCCCAGGGCAGCCACAGACAGCCACCAGCTGGAGGGACTTCAGATCACCAGCAGCTCTGGCGGTTTCCAGAATTATAAACCCATAGATGCCAAGGACAAAGTGAGAGGTCAGTGCAGTGTGGACTTTGGGACCTGGGAATTCAGAATGAGATTCAGCCTTTGCCCCTGGGGCAAGAAGCAGCTGAGGAGCCGCAGCTGTGCAGCCACTGCCACATGGCAGCTTCATCTCCTGGCCTGCAGACTGGAGGGGGACCAAGCAACCAGTTTGAGGGGTAATAACTCTTGCTTTAACCTGCTTGGATCTGGATTGCCGTCTAGAGTGGAGGTACTGGGGTGCATGATAAGCTTGCCAGAGCCAGTGGAGGCTTTAGAGAGGGCACCCAACTAGTACCTTCAGCAGCTGAGAAAACCCCAGCATTTGGGATGAAGCTCCCATTTCTGGTAGCAGAGTTCTACTGTGGCAAAAAGCCCAAAAGTCAAGGAATTGAGTGGCAACATGAGCAGGCAAAGGAAGCAAAGCAAACAGAGCAACCCAACTTTACACTCCTATTTTGGGGACAAAAAGGATAAAAGCATGGAACAGGAAGAAGACAGCCAAGTCAGAAATCCTGCACCAAAAGCTTCCAAGAAAATTACGAGCTGGTTAGAGGCCGTAGAGGATCTTAAGAAGGATTTTGAAAAATCAAATAAGAGAAGTGGAGGAAAAATTGGGAAGAGAAATGAGAACAATGCAAGAAAACTATGAAATGAGAATCAACGACCTGACTGAAGAAAATAACACCTTAAAAATAGTATAACTCAGATGGCAAAAGAAGCTCAAAAAGGCAATGAGGTGAATGCCTTAAGAAGCCAAATTTGCCAAATGAAAAAAGAATCTCGAAAGCTCACTAAAGAGAATCATTCCTTCAGGATTAGATTGGAGCAAATGGAAGCTGGTGACTTTAGGAAAAATCAAGATACTATTAGACAGATCCAAACAAATGGAAAAAATAGAAGGCAATGTGAAATATCTCATTGGAAAAACCACTGACCTGGAAAAGAGATCCAGGAGAGATCATTTAAAAATTATTGGACTACCTGAAAGCCATGATCAAAGAAAGAACCTAGAAATCATACCCCAAGAAATTCTCAAGTAAAATTACCCTGATGTTTTAGAACCAGAGGGCAAAATAGAAAAACATACCAAAAAGAAACCTCCTAGGAATATTAAAGCCAGGTTCTGGAGTTCCCAGATCAAGGAGAAAATATTATAAGCAGCCAGGAAGAAACAATTTCAATATTCTGGAAACACAATCAGGATAACTCAGAACCTGGCAGCTTCTACACTGAGGGATCAAAGGGCTTGAGTCATTTAGTCATGTCTGACTAAATGACCCCATTTGGGGCTTTCTAAACAGAGATACTGGGGGCAGAGTCAAGATGACAGAGTAGAGGTAGGAACCTGGCTTGAGTTCCTGCTCCAATCACCTCCAATACCTCTAAAAATTACTCTAAACAAATTTTAGAGCTACAGAATGCACAAAGTGACAGAGAGAAATAAATATCCTGCTAAAGGCAGCCTGGCAGGCCAACAGGAAGGGTCTATCACACAGGGCTGGGAGCTGAGCACAGTCCCACATGCAGCCCAGACCAGCAGCACAAACCAGCCAGAGCAGACTTCAGGAGAGTGAATCAACAGAGCTGTGGAGGTTTCCAGACTTCTCAACCCATAAACACCAAAGAGAAAGTAAAAGGTCAGTGGGGAACTCTGCTGGAACTGGGTGAAAGAAGAGCATGGTCCAGCCCCTGCCCCTGGGGTGAGAGGTGGCAGAAGTGTGGCAGCTGTAGCTGCTGCCACATGGCTGCCTCTGGAGCTCCTGGCCTGCAGATTATAGGGGGATCAAGCAACCATTCAGAGGGTAATTGCTCTTGCTTTGACCTGCTTGGATCTGGGTTGCAGTTTTAGGTCTCAGTCCTGGGGTGAGGAGTGCTAGCATGGCAGAACTTATGGCAGCTGTAGAGAGGGTACCTTCCTCTGACCTCTGACAACAGCTTTGACAGCATCTGCACAAACCCCAGCAATTTGGGACACAGCTCTCTCCACTCTGGAAGCAGAGTTCTACCATGGCAAAGAGCTCAAAAGTCTAGTAATTGGCTGGCAAGATGAGCAAACAGAGGAAGTACAATCAGACCATAGAATCTTTTGGGGGGGGGGGATAAAATGGATCAAAATATGGAACCAGAAGAAGACAACAGAGTCAAAACTCCTGCATCAAAAGCTTCCAAGAAAAAATATAAACTGATTGTAGGCCATAAAGAAACTCAAGAAGGATTTTGAAAATTAAGTAAGAGAAGTAGAGGAAAAATTAGGAAGAGAAATGAGAATGATGCAAGAAAATCATGAAAATCGAGTCAACAGCCTGCTAAAGGAGACCCAAAAAAAAATACTGAAGAAAATAACACCTTAAAAATAGACTAACTCAAATGGCAAAAGAGGCCTAAAGAAGCCAATGAGGAGAAGAATGCCTTAAAAAGCTGAATTTGCCAGATGGAAAAGGAATTTCAAAAACTCACTGAGAATAATTCCTTCAAAAATTAGACTGGAGCAAATGAAAGCTAATGACTTTATGAGAAATTAAGATACTATAAATCCAAATGAATGAAAAACTAGAAGGGAATGTGAAAAATCCCATTGGAAAAACCACTGACCTAGAAAATAGATCCAAGAGAGAAAATTTTTAAATTATTGGACTACCTGAAAACCAAGATAAAAAAAGAACCTAAAAAAAGAACCTAGAAATCATCCTTCAAGAAATTCTCAAGGAAAATTACTCTGATATTCAGAGGGCAAAATAGAAATAGAAAGAATTCATTCACTCATCACCTCTTGAAAAATATCCCAAAAAGAAAACTCCTAGGAATATTATAGCCAAATTCCAGAGTTCCCAGGTCAAGGAGAAAATATTACAAGCAGTCAGGAAGAAACAATTTGAGTATTGTAGAAACACAATCAGAATAACACAAGACCTAGCAGCTTCTACACTAAGGGATTGAAGGGCTTGGAATATGATATTCCAGAGGTCAAAGGAGCTAGGACAAAAACCAAGAATAACCTACCCAGCAAAACTGAGTATAATACTTCAGGGGAAAATATAGACATTCAATGATATAAAATACTTTCAAGCATTCTTAATGAAAAAACCAGAGCTGAACAGAAAATTTGACTTTCAAATACAAGAAGCAAGAAAAACATGAGAAGGTAAACAGAAAAAAGAAATCATAAGGAACCTATTAAAGTTGAACTATTTATAGTCCTACATGGAAAAACAATAATTGTAACTGATGAGACTTTTCAGTATGAGGATAGTTGAAGAGAATATATATGGATGTGTATACATATATATATATATATATATATATATATATATACATATATATATATATATATATACCTATATGTATGTATAGGATGGTATATGTGTGTATAAATATATATGTGAGTGTGTGTATATGTATATGTATGCATAGACAGAGGGCACAGGATGAGCTGAACATGAAGGGATGATATCTAAAAAATAAAATTGAGAGGTTAGAGAATATATTGGGAGAAGAAAGAGGAGATAGAATAGGGTAAATTATCTCATATAAAAGAGGTAAGAGAAAACTGTTACAATGGAGGGGAAGAGCAGGAAGGTGAAAGGGAATGAGTCAAACTTACTGTCATTAAATTTGATTTAGGGAGGAAATAACATACACACTCAACTGGGTATCTTACCTACAGGAAAGTATGGAGGAAAGGGATAAGAGGGGGGATAATAGAAGGGAGAGCAGACTGGGGAAGAGGGTAATTAGAAGCAAACACTTTTGAAAAGGGACAGGGTCAAACTAGAAAATAGAATAAGTGGGGGAGGGATAGGATGGAGGGAAATATAGTTAGTCTTTCACAACAAAACTACTATGGAAATGTTTTGTGTAACTACATATGGACAACCTATATTGAATTGCTTATCTTCCCAGTGGGGGTGGGTGAGGAGGGAAGAAGGGAAAGAATCTGGAAAACAAGTTTTAAAAACAAATGTTTTGGGGCAGCTAGGTGGCGCAGTGAGTAGAGCATCAGCCCTCGAGTCAGAAGGACCTGAGTTCGGATCTGACCTCAGACACTTAACGCACACAAACAAAAACCTAGCCATGTGACCTTGGGCAAGTTACTTAACCCCAATTGCCCTCCAAAAAAAAAAAAAACAACAAAAAACAAATGTTTACAGGGGCAGCTAGGTGGCGCAGTGAATAGAGCACTGGCCCCAGAGTCAGGAGGACCAGAGTTCAAATCTGGCCTCAGACACTTAACACAAAAACTAGCTATGTGACCTTGGGCAAGTCACTTAACCCCAATTGCCCTGCAAAAAAAAAAATGTTGAAAAAGTTATTTTTACATGCAACTAGAAAATAAGATATACAGGCACTGGGGTATAGAAATCCATCTTGCCCTACTAGAAAGTTGGGTGGGGGGAGGATATAAGAGAGAACAGACTGGGGGACAGGATATTCAGTAGGCTTGCTATCTTGGGGTGGAGTAGGGGAAAGATGGGGAGAAAAAAACTGTAACTCAAAATCTTGTGGAAATAAATGTTGAAAACTAAAAATAAATAAATAACTTTTTTAAAAATAAAATTAAATAAACAAAGAGACTGGAATGGTTCATCATTTCCTTCTCCATCTCATTTTACAGATGAGGAAATTAAGGCAGACAGGGTTAGATGACTTGCCGAGAGTCACACAGCTAGTAAGGGTGTGAGGCTAGATTTGAACTCAGGTCTTCCTGATTCCAGTACAGCACTCTCTCTACTATGGAACTGTACACACACACACACACACACACACACACACACACACACATACATATCCTTCCCCATTTGGATACTTGACAGCTGTCAGGTCATTCTGGCACCTGTAATAAAAACCTTGGGGTCTTAAAATGTGCAAAAATCCCAGCAATTGGAAACAGCAGAAAAATTCACACTAAACCACCAAGTACAATTTGTTCTTTTCTAAACGGCCAACTTTGTGAGAGAAGAGTGCTTGTTCTGCCTTGGGAAGGTAAGACAGAAGAGCACGGCATCCTCCAAAAGCCCTCGTTTTCTTGCAAAGATTCTCATTCAGGATGAGGCTCATGTGCTCCCAAGAGCAGGTACTCTGTACTAGTAAAACATCTAAAGCAATTCCGGAACCCCCAGAGACTCCCTGACCACTGCCACTGAGTTTGCACTCTCTAATCAGAGACATGACAGACTTCTCAATTCTGAAACTGCCAAATGCCACAAGTCATTTTTTAAAGCATCCCGAATTGATACTAACAGCATCTAATACTGGCCCCTCAAAGGGTTGTATAGACCTGATCAACTCCAGGCAGCAAAGAAAGAAAGAGGAGCCAGAGGCAAGTAAGATACAAATTGGGAAATCCCTGCTGGCAGCCTGTTTTCAGTATGGAAAGGAGACTTCCCTGCTGGATTGTGATGAGGGCCATCTTCTCACCCCACCTCTGTTTTTGGTTTGCTGTCCTACAGAGATAAGGCAGAGCTCTAAGGTCAGTACTTGACTCCTCAAGAAGTTTCAATAACTCCCTGTGGTCTCTCTGAGAAAATTCAAATGCCTAGGGGTGACTAGGTGGTACAGTGAATAGAGCACCAGCCCTGGAGTCAGGAGGACCTGAGTTCAAATCCGGCCTCAGACACTTTACCACCCAGTTACCTCTAACATGGGGTCAGTTGGAAAGCATAGGTTGTATCTCAGTGCTAAAGAGAGGCATTTGGATTTTTTTTTTGCTTTTTTTGGAGGGCAATTGGGGTTAAGTGACTTGCCCAAGGTCACATGGCTAGGTTTTTTAATTTTTTGGTTAAGTGTCTGAGGCCAGAGTAGACAGAGCAGTATACTTAAAGTCAGGGAGAGGAGTTCAAATCCTATGTCAGGAAAACACTAGCTGTGTGACTCTCACTTCCCCTCTGGCGGCCTCAGTCTCCTCTGCTATAAAACAAAGGGTCTAGATCTGTGACTTGATAATCTGCTTTTCCTACCTATTCTTTCCTGCTTACTGTTTCCCATATAGACCATTCCATGTCCTGCTTTTCCATAGGTTGCCCTCCCTCCCTGGCATGGACTCTGCCCTCCTTGAATCTCAAAGCTTCCTCCAGGATTCATCTCAAGTGGTACTTCCCACACAGCAGCCCATTCCGACTCCCCCATGACCTGAGTTGCTAATGCCCTCTCTCTCAATATGACTTTATTGTGTTAGTATTTTTCTGGGTACATGGTACCAGCCCACTCCCCATTTGAATGGAAGCCCCTGGAAGGAAATGTCTTCCTCTTTTATGCCCAGCACCAGGGACAATGCCTGGCACGTGGAAGCTAGAAAATAAGTGAAGGAATAATTTGAAACATTTGAAACAAGAATAAATTTGGATTATTTTGGGTCCCTTCAGTACCAGTGTGTATATGTTGGGGGAAGAGAGGTGCCCACTCCCTCAAAAAAACCCTTTCAACTACCTAACCTGGTATAAGCTTCTAGGAATACTTCAAATCATGATTGCCTATTGAATCTTTGTCTTTCTTTCCCTAAAAATCAGACTGAGACAGGTCTGATACATGACGCAAAAGACTCAATCTGCTTATATTTTTATTTTGGACTAGACTTGCCTATAGAGAGGCCTCCCATTTAGCAAACTCTCTCTAGCAAGGTAAACTAGCAATTATTTTGCCATTTGTAGTCTTAAGAGACTTGATTAGAACACTGGGAGGTGCCAAGGATCACACAATCAATGAGACAGAAGTAGTAGGTTTAAGCCAGGTGTTCCTGACTCTCCATCCACTAGGCACTCCCTCCTCTATTTAAATATTTATCCTCTTTCCTATTCTTATCCTCCCTCTCCCCTCTTTCCCTCTTTCTGATCCCCATCTACCAGAGTAGGTTGGTCTGATAAAATGCCCCTTGATTTTGTGGATGGTACACCAATTCCCTGAGGACTGGTTTGCTAATGACCTTTCAAAGCAGACCTATTCTCAACTTCCTCATTTTCTGCTAAAAACACTGTTGTCACTCTAGTCACCTAGGTCTACTGCCTTGTCACCTCCAACTATTCTTCAGTCTTCACCCCCCCCACACACACAAACACACATACACCCAAAAAATTGCCAGGTCTTGTTGTGCAGACAGAATCAACATTTCTCCCCTCTATTCCCCATTTCTCTACTTATACCCAAGTTCTTTGGCTCATTTCTCATGATAATTATCTAACTGTTCTTCCCACCTGAAGCTCTCTCATCTACCCCTTAGATGGAAAAGTCCTAATATGCACCAAAACATTTATTGAACGTTTTTTTCTCACAACAAAAGAAAGTAAATAGAATTGGAAAGAAGGCATATGGCCATAAATCAAGAGAATGACTGCATTATCTTACAGCATGTGACAGTAATGGAATCTTGTTTTGTCATAAGAAACTATGAAGAATTTGAGAAACATGGGAAGATTTGAGTGAGTTACTAAAGAGACAGGGTCAGGACCCTACACATAATCATTACAATGACATAAACACACTGGGTATCAAATCCAATGTGATGAGATTCAGCCTGGCATGGGCCAAGCACACTAGATTACTGGGTAGAGGAATAGACCAAAATGTTATCATTCACACTCAGAGTTTTTCATACTTCTGTTTGCTAATAGGGAAGGAGGGAAGAAATCATTGGGAACTGAACATAGTTTAGAACAAGGACTACAAAAGACCCCATGGTTTTACGTGGAGGTAGAAGGAGACAGGAAATGTAGAATGATGGGACTCCTGGCAAATTCCTGAGTCCACAACTTGTTGCCTCTGTGATACTGGTAAAGTCATTTAATTGCCTTGGGACTCTCTTTCCTCTTCTGAAGAATAAAGCAATTGCAATAGCCCACTTTTTCAACTTAACAAGGTTAATCAGTTCTTGGATAAAGACCAAAAATTTAGAATCACTCCCTGAACCAAAGCACACATCAGCACAGGCCTCGCCAAAGTGCATGTTGAGAAATATCAGGCTTGGTCATGATCAGGGCCCAAAAGTGGATCAGGTGTACCTAACCTCTAGCTGCCATAGCTACACTCTCTCCCTAACATTTTATAGTGTTTTAATTGTGCAAAGTGAACTCTATTTTACACACACACACACACACACACACACACACACACACACACCCCTTCATTTGATTCTCATGACAATCCTATGAGGTAAGTGCTATTTATCTGCATTTTACAGATGAAGAAACAGAGTCAGAGATCGAGTTGTCCAAGGTCTCATAGCTACTTGGATTCAAACTCAAGCCTTTCTAACTCCATGTCCTAACCCTCTACCCACAGGGCCACATAACTGCTTATGATGATGGTGATGATGGTTGTTGTATTGGCACAGCTTGGCCATGAGTACTGAATGAGGGTTAGAAACGTATTCCTCCAATATTGACTGCTTTAGCCTTCCCTGGTCCTCGTCCTCGTCCTCGATCCAAGTTCTTTATTTCTTTCAGGATCATTTCACATTGAATCTCTACAAGTGAGCTTGGAAAGACCCACTCAGATATTTTGTGTATCTGGCAGTTGTTTTTAATGTGATTTCCCTTTATATTACTGCCTCTTGGAATTAAAGGCTATGCTATTTGGAGCATATAAGCTTAATGTTGATATTGGTTTGTTGCGTATGGTTCCTTTCAGCATAATGAAATGTCCTTGTTTATCTCTGTTTGCTTTGTCTGAACATGACTGAAACTCTTGATTTTTTTGATTCACCTGATGCATAATAAATTTCATTCTAGCCTTTCATTTTTATTCTGAGTCTTTTCCTTTTAGCCATGTTTTCTTAAAACCACACATTGTACATTGGGTTTTCTTTTCTTATGCCAATCACTTAGAATTAAGGTGGAAAGTAAAGAATCTTAAAGTTGTACAAATACAAAGGTTATTTGTTTTGTTTTTTAAGAACTGTCTACCTCATAGGGAAAAATTTTTCAAGAAAATCTCTGGAATAAAATTATATTCCTCTTTCATTTTATTGCATTGTTTAGTTCATTAACATTTAAACTTGATGGTTACGTGTTTATTTTCTTCTATTTGTGTCAACACTTTAGATATAGATATTCTTAATTAGGATTTTGTTTCATTTTCCTCTTTTAAATCAGTACTTTGTCCTTACAATTAGTTTTGCCTTAAAACCATCTTATTCCCTAAGGGTGAATCTCCACTGGGCAGCCCACAGGGAATGCTTATTAAGAACCCTCACTGTCAGACATATCAGTGGGAACAGAAGAGTCTACTAAGAGAAAAAAAAATATGCCATTTTGATAATAAGTGCCAGATTAGAAAAAATGGCTTCTTTCCATTACGGTTGGCATATATGCCAGGTAATCAGCCACTGTCATTTTACAACAAAATTCTTAATGCATTCTAACACTCAATGGATATGAACTCCATTATATCAGTTAGCCAATCATCCTTTTCTAACATTAGTCCCATGAAAATGACTGTACTCTCTCCACTGCTCCCCCATCCCTACCCATTTAGACTACCTGACCAAATACTTTGTGTTGGTGGAACCAGTGGACACTTTTGGGTCTCATATTCCATAGCAAGGGCTATTGAATGAAATGTGCCCTCTGTGTAGTTGTGGGAGAACAAGAGTAACCTAGTGATACTTTACTGTTGTTGTAGCGGGGGGGAATTGACTATTTGCTGACTTGTTATCTTAAGTCATCAGGGTCTCCTTGGACTAAGGTTTAGCTGCCCTACCCTAGTTATAGCTCTACTGTACTCCTTATCAAGTTGAAATTGCCAGATATGAGAAACATCCTTGTTCTTTTATTCAAGTCTTACTCTATGATCCTGGAATATACATTAGCCTAAAATTCCACCTTCTGGCTAGGATGATCTGCAGCTTTCTCCTATGCTGCCAATTACCATAATCCTACTAGGAATACACCCCAAAAACGGGGGGAGGGAAGGGTTAGTGCTTTTCAGCTAGACCTCTCAGAGACTGCTGTTCTATACAGCAAACCATTCTGGGTATTTGTCCTCATGAGTACGAAGTTAAACACATGCTTTGCTTTGTTCCCAGGATAGTCTAAGCCTCTTCAATAATCAGTAGCTCATTCCTGCATTAAGCTGGTTCAAGAACTTACTGGTATTTTGCTATCTTGCCCCGCAATTTCAAAAACCTATTCCCCAAGTAAGCCAAAGACATCAGTGTCTCAATAGTCTCTCCTCTCCAAGTCTCTACTGCTGCTTGGCAAGACAGGCTACTTCTGGCTGACAACATGTCCTAATTCCCGATTGGGATTTAATACCTCTCTGGTGTCTGCATGCATGAACAGACAGCCCATCCACCTATACTGATGAGAAGGCAGCACCAACCCATCAAGAGGTATCGTCTAGCTTTGGCCTGGAACCAGCAACTGGCAGCTCATGTCAACTTCAATAAACTCCATTTTATCTGTAATCTTCTTCCTGTTTCAAACGTACCCTAAGCCCACTGAGACATGAACACTGGGAGCAATGGGATTTGGGAATATGTATATATATTTTTATACACGCACACATGCACGCACACACACACATGCACACCTCTGAATGATCCACTCTATTCCCTGGAGAAAGACAACACCACCCCCTGACCTGTGTCCAAAACCCATGGAATTTGGGGAGGGCAGGAAGCAAGAAATCACTAGCAAAATTTTCAGAGAGGAGATAAATTTCTTATCTCTTCAGAAATTAATGCTTGTGAATCACTACTGATTGGATAAATGCAAATTAAAACAATTCTGAGTTACTACCACATGCCTATTAGATTGGGCAGTAGGACAGAAAAGGAAAATGACAAACATTGGAGGAGATGTGGAACAATTGAGACACAAACGAATTACTTGCTGGTGGAGTTGTGAACTATGCATACACTTTGACCCAACAATACCACTATGAGGTCTGTGTACCAAAAGAGATTTTTAAAAAGGAAAAGTGCCTATAGATACAAAAACATTGATAGCAGCTCTTTTCTGGTAGCAAAGAATTGGAAAATGAGGGGATGCCCATCTATTGGGGAATGGCTGACCAAGCTATGGTATCTGATTCTGATGGAATAGTATTGTCCTCTAAGAAATAATGAGCTAATTGCCCTCAGAAAAACCTGGGAAGACTTACATGATTTGATGTAAAGTGGAATGAGTAGAACCAGCAGAACATGGTTCACAGTAACAGCAGTATTGTATGATGATTAACAATGAATGACAACTCTGAAGGACTCATCATGAAAAATGCTATGGAATCTGAATACAGATTGAAGCACACTTTTTTTAAACTTTCTTTTGGGGAGGTTATTTTGGCCTATGTTTTCTTTTACAACATGACCAATATGGAAATATGTTTCACATGAGTACACATGTATAACCTATATCAAACTGCTTGCCTTCTCAATGAGTGGGGTGGGGAGGGAGGGAGAGAATTTGGAATCCAGTTTTAAGAACGAATGTTGAAAATTATTTTACATATAAATGGGGAAATAAAATGCCAAATAAAAAATTTTTGAAGAATCCTGAGTAAATGAATGAAGTCAAAAAAAGTAAAAAGGAAAATAAAGAAATTAATGCTTTTCATCAGGAAAAGTAAAAATAATAACAATGGCCTAGCTAGTGCTACTTGTCAACTTATCCTTGTTCCACTGAGGAAAGGGAGTCATGAAGGAGATGAAGAACATAGTGGGCTGGGTAGGTCCCAAAGGATAGTCAACCCAAACCGCTATGCTCCTCATTCCCTTCAGAGATATGCCCCAAATGACTCCCTTTTCTCAGAGGAACAAGATTTAACTCAGCAGTCACTAGGGCTTGTGTACTGAAAATAAGTTGTATCACCTCAATAAGACAGAAGACTGAGTTTGTCAACTTCACATAACTAACTCCTTTTTGAGCTCCTGCTTTGTGAATGAGTTGTTTCAAGTAAACTGGTTTTCAAAAATAAAATAATCCTGTTTGTAGTACGATATATTCAACTCGGCATGTGTTCTTAAACAAGTCAGGCCACCAAGAGAAAAATAGGACCCACAGTTTGATCAGTCTATCATATTGCCTGTCTGGGAGGGTAGAAGGAAGAGCATTTGGATCACAAAACTGAAAAAGGAAAGAATGTTAAAAATAAATAATAACCTTTAAAAACCAATTTTATCAGTAGGTCATGTAATAAGCTACCAATCAAATTATATGGTCAACAAATTGGGAACATTTGTAACTAAGAATGTAACCTCATTGGAAGCCCCAGCATTCCTATTTTGTCTTTAGAGCAGGCCTGAGTGGCAGAGCTTCCAGATGCCCACTTTAGAAGGAGGCAAACAGCCTCTGGCTGGGCACAGAAGGAACCTCATCATGCTTACTAAAACCTCTAAGACACAGGCTGATGGTTTGTCCTTAGACGAGGGTATTGCTTACACGTTTTGATTAATAAAAGTCTGATTGCATGCATTGAGAAGCAAGTCTAATTGTTTAATTGGCATATCCATCATGCTAGCTGGCATAAGTCATGGCAAATCAGCTATCAACATGTACCTTACATGCCAGCTTCTGACTCAGATGCTCAGGGAACTAGACATAGCCTTTATCCCCTCCCACCCCTTCTTTCTAGATTTTCCCCACATTCCCAGCCAACACTGAGAAACCAGCCTTATTGCCCCTTCTCTGAGATTCTCTAGCTGGCACAGTGCCTTTCACATAGGAAGTACCTTAGTTTCTCTCAGGGTCCCCACCATGCCACATTACTTATATGGCCACCCCCCTACCACCCATGTTTGCACAGGCTCTTCTTCAAGTAATGACAGATTTCAATCACACTTCCTCCCTCTAACCCACACCCACTGATGTGTCCAATTCTCTTCCCTAGCTAGATCGCAAGCTCTTTGGGGACAGGAATTCTAGAAAACATGATGTCCCAAAAGTCTTAGTGCAGTTTCCATTCAAACCCTGAAGCAACTCTCTCCACTAAGTACTGGAGATACTAAGATGAGCCAAGGCAGACTGTGTCAGGAATATGTCATCTATAACACAACTTACAGACTAAAGATGCAAAGTCAGCATCATGAGCCCCAGGAGGAAATGTCTGGAACAAGGGCAGTAGTGCCCAGAGGGTGTGCGTGCCTTTTCCTACAGGGAGATCACACTCATTCACATCTCGAAGTTCCAGGCGTTAAAGAAAGTCTACTTCGACTTGACTTGAGGTCTAGAAAGTGACATGGAGGGGGAGATTTGGAATTCACTCCAGAGGTGATACCGAAGCCAAATTCCTACTGTGACATTGTGTTCATCCTTCAAGCCCTCACATCAGCACAGACTCCCGTCATCAGGTCCCCGCTAGGCACTTCTTTTTCACGTATGCCACTCATGGAGCCATTTCGTCTCGTTCCCCTGAGCATCCCCCAGAGCAACCCACAGAAGGGCTTAAGAACTTGGTGGATTCTAAACATTCGGCTCATTTCACTGGTCTATGTCTTGCCCTGTCTGTCCAGATGTGTCCTAGAGACAACACGGTAGAGTAGGATGCAAGCTCAGAAATCAAAGTGACCTTAGAGATCGAGTCCAACCCCCTATTTTACAAATGAAGAAACTGAGGTACAATAAGGTTAAGGGTCACCCTGTGGTCAGATTTCAACAGAGGTTTTCCTGTGCCCTGGCCACTACACTACGCTGCCTGTCATGGACCACAACCTTACTGCTTGTGTTACTTTGGGCAAGTACATTTCTTTCTCTGGAGACCAGTCCAGAGATGCTTCTAGTCTGGAATCCATGATTCCCAGCATCACCTGCTTCCTTCAGTTAGGATAAATGCAAAGTGAGGATGGCTCTTGAACCTGACCACACACTGCAAATCCTACCTCATCTTCAATACATTGCTGCCACCTAATGGCCATATGTTGTATAGCAGAAAGGTGCCGTGGTGGGAGGGAAGATTTCAGGGAGTTGCTCCAGCTAACAGGAATAGGACTATAGATTTGGCATAGGCACAGGTCTCAAAGACCTAATCCACCCCATATATTTTTTTCTCAATTTGCTTATTTTGGGGCAGCTAGGAGAGCATCGGATAGAACACAGGCCCTGGAGTCAAGAAGACTGGAGTTCAAATTTGAGCTCAGATGTTTACTAGATGTGTGACCCTGGGCAAGTCACTTAACCCCAATTGCCCTCCAAAAAGCAAAAAAAAAAAAAAAACAGATATGAGCTCCACCTCTAATGGTAACACTGATCGCTACACAGGGAACCCTACAACGTAAGTTACTGGCTTAACTCCGGGCCGCTGCCCTTGGTCTCAATGCCAGCTCCAACACCTGGATGAGTTACTTGAGTTTCTGACTCTCAGTCTCCCTATCTGTAGGCAAAGGAGTTGGGCTGGGGTCTGTTCCGCCTCTTTAAAAACTCAATTCTATGCCCCTGTGTGGAAGATGCTTCAGCAGAATCTTTACTTGGATCTGTTTGCTGAGGATGCTGTAGCTCCAGGGCCTAGAAGGCTAGAGAAGGCAGAGTAAGCAGAGTGAGCAGATCTTATCTATGACCTGCCTGAACAATGACAAAAGGCCAACCAAAAGTCACTGCTACTGACTTCATGGTTGTTCAGTTTAACAGCCAAGATGTGTCTCTCACTATGGACTGGAGCAAAGGTGAGTCCTGTGTGTAATATCAAAATGGCAACTTGTGGGGAAAGGATGCCAAAAGCAAGTGAAAACCCGATTTGGACATCCAGACAAAACAAGAGTTTGCACATTTGAAGCCACGCAGAGGAAGCCAGTCTTTCGAGTTGGATGTGTCTGCTGCTGTGGAGCTCCAGGAGACCAGACTCTTCGCACATAGCATCAGGCTTAGCCTGGGAGAAAGGGGTCATGGAGCCCAGGCAGCTGGATTTGCCCTCCAAGTGCTTACTTGTAGTGGTGTCAAACTCCAAGACAAAGGAAGGAAACTTGTCAGCAGGCCTACTGACTTCAAAACTGCACCTAGTCATCTATTTCTTTTTCTTATTAACTTACTGGTTTTGCTAAGTATTCTCCAATTATATCTCAATCTAGTTCTGGCCATCATGGGCCACATCTGCTTTGGGGCATTGCCCCAGACATGACTACCCACAGACCCTTGGGGTCCTTTAGGCCAGAGGTGTCAAACATGGGCCAAAAAAGATTATAATGTAGTGGGGAATACTTAACATGATCAAAGTGAGATAGTATTATATCCTGAAATGCACAGGCTACAGGAATCTTTAGTGGCCCCAGGATGGATCTGCTTAAGAGAAGTGGGGAGCACACACAGTACAGAATCAGATTCCAATGTACCACAATAAATAAGAGTACAATAGAGCCAAGATGATTTTAATGTGCTGTTTTCTGCGTCAATGTTGAGAGGAGCCAAACTCGAAAGGAATCCCTGCCGCTTGCACAGGAACATGATCTACACTCTGCTGTGTTGTTATTTATTGTGGTAAACATTTCCCACTTGGGAGCTTTGAGGGCAGCCAAGGAGGCTAAAATATGCCAGTTAAAAAACTAGCGGAGGTCCAAAAGCCTTGAAGAGTTTCAACCAAGTGAAGGAACCTGAAAGATCTGTCAGCACCCACCACATACACAGTAAGAACTTAGATGTTTTGGGGGGCGGAGCCAAGATGGCGGAGTAGAAACAACACTTTGGCAGAGCTCTGGCCCACACCGCTTCAAAATCATGTGAACTATTTACATTCCTACACTGAAAAACAGTAACTGTGTTTGATGAAACCTTTCTCATTATGAAAAGAATTGAAGAAGGGTACATGGCATATGTTCACAGGTATACATGGATAGAGGGCACAGGTTGAATTTGATGGGAAGGGATGATTCTTAAAGGGTGAAGTTAAGAGGTGAGAGAGGAAAGTGGCAAGAGGAGATGGGGAGAGACAGGGTGGGGTAAACTATCTCATGTAGAAGAGGCAAGGAGAAGTAGTTGCAGGGGAGGGGAAGAACAGGAAGGCAAAAAGGCAAAAGCATATTCTCATTGAATTTGGCTCAGAGAGAGAATGACATACATACTAAATGGGATATCTCAACCTGCAGCAGAATAGGGGGAAGGGGGATGAGAGGAGGGATGATGGAGGGGAGGGCATTCTGGAGGGAGGGGAGGTTGGAAGTACCCACTTATAGAAGAGGGACAGGATCATGTAGGGAATGGACCAGGTGGGGGGTGGCATGGGTAGAAGGGAAATATAGTCTTTTACAATATATCTACTATGGTAATGTTTTGCATATCTATACATGTACAACATATACTGAATTGTTTATCTTCCCAGAGGGAGTGGGTGACAAGAGATGAAAGGAATATATCTGGAATCTGAAGTTTTAAAATTTTAATTTAATTTAATTTTAAAATTAAATGTTTCAAATATATATAAATACTATTATTAATACTATTTTGCATGTAACTGGGAGATAAAATGTGCAGGCATGGGGGCACTGGGATTCACCATGCCCTACTGGAAAAGTCAAATGGGGTATGGGAGAAGATATGGGAGAGAGCAGATTGGATGAGGGTATGTCCTGTGGGGCTGCTATTCTGGGGTGGTGGGTAGGGGAAAAACGGGGAAAAATTGTAACTCAAAATCTGGTGGAAATGAATTATGTAAACCAGAAGCTAATAAAGCATTTGGAAAAAAATGCAAAGAAGAGAACAGAAGGAGGGCAGTTCAGAGAGAAACAGACAAACTGGCCAGCTTTGAAAGTAACAGGTTGAATTTATGATAAACTTTTTTTTAAAGCAAGCTCTCCATAAGAGATTTGTGACTTTAAATGTAATCACTTTCCTGTTCTATTTTGCATACACCTGCTTTTTTGTTCCTTAAATTCCAATGACAAATAAAAGAAAGAAAGTGTAAAAATAAAAGAGATTGATACTTAATAAAATATAACTAAACCTTTGATGACTGAGGAAAAAATTGAACGCGGGCTCTGAAGAGGCTGGAAGAACACTTTGAATTAGAATTTTATCTGCGAATAAAAAAGTTCTATTAAAAAAAAAGAACTTAGATGTTTGTGAAAGAGCCAAAGGCAGAAGAACTAGGCAAGCACCATATGGCCAAAGCCAGTGCTCAAGCATGGCAGTAATAATACAGCAGTTAGTAAGTCTGTAACGCCTCAAGGCTTGCAAAGCACCTTCCAAACATCATCTCATTTGAGCCTCACAATAACCCTGCAAGGTAGATGCTATTATTATCCCCATTTTACAGAAGGGGAAATTGAGGCAGACAGCAGTGAAGTGACTCACTAGCCAGCATCTGAGAAGACTCTAACACATTTTGCTGAGTCCAGGCCCAATGCACTAGGTCACCTAGCTGTCCTGCCTGTCCCCCAGGCCTGCAATGCTCTCCCTCCTCTGCTGACTACTGATCTTCAGGGTTTCTTTCAGATCCCAACTACAGCAGTCTCTGAACCAGCCCTCCTTAATCCCAGTTCTTACCTGTATATACCTTGCCTTCAGCCATGAGATGTTAAATTCTGTGCAAAGTCAGCTATTTGCATTGAGTCAGTCTGAGTGACTCCATTTGAAAACCTTGTTTAAAACTTTGGGTGCCAAAGCAGCCCACAGGAGCTGGCAGTCCAGGGAGTGCCTCAAGCATGGCACTAATGCCATCTCCCCAGGATGCCATGTGGGGGAAGGAACAGCAGTGGCACTGATCCCATCTCCTCATTGAACTGTCTACCAATCAGGATTGCCTTGCCCTTATCTGGAAGTTGTTTACTCCTGTCTATAGCCATCAAAGGCAACTGGGTAGCTCAGTGGATAGAGGGGGGGGGCCTGGAGTCAGGAAGACCCGAGTTCAAATCCAGCCATGGGCACTCATTAGCTGTGTGACCCTGAGCAATTTAACCTGTTTGCCAAATCCATTGGAGAAGGAATGAGGAACCACTGCTGTATCTCTTCCATGAAGGCTCAATGACTGAACAAAAGCAAGTAGTGTGAATTCTGGACCTGCCACACCCAACAGCAAGCTGCCTTGCTGCACTGAATACAAATCCTGGGCAGGCCAAACCACAGCTGTCTCTTAGAAGCTTCTGGAAAGCAGTGAGGGTCTCTTGCCTTTCAATATCCTGAGCCTACCTGTTTGGGTGCAACAGGCTCTCCACCACCACCCCTGCCTATTTGTGGCCTTGTACCCCCAGCACAAGTCACAGTGCCTTGGCTTACAGGACAGTCAAGACAAATGTCCTCAGTGGCAGAGACAAGGACAGCTGTGGTCACTACAACCCCAAGACAGCAACATTGTGCAAAGTGTTACTGTAGTATCCCACGGGATGAATATTTTTACCATATTTTTGTGTTAGTATACCTACTGCATTCCCTGCTTTCTCAGAGGTAACTAAAGCAAATGGGAGAGGGTAATGGGGAGGCCTAAAGCTGGTGGTTGTTGGAGGTCTGACTTCAAAATCAAAGGAGTTTTGAGCTTCTAGAGAAAGAGCCAAGGGCTCAGGCACAGAATCCTTCAGGAGGCCATACAGGGGGCAGGCAGTACCTGAAAAGTCAGGGATCCAGACCAAAGAAAGCACAGAGCTGACTCTTGGTGTGGGCTACAGCTTTAACATGGGATGACCCTGGGCAAAGGCCAGAGACAGAGATGATGTTCAGGGAACTTTACAGAAGGGAGAGCCAACTACACTTTGTCCCTAGGTCCCTGCTAAACCATTAAGGATGTTTACAGAGTCCTAAACAGAAATGTCTTGGGAGGGGGAACACAGGAGAAGTCATTGACATAGTAGAGGAGGACTGAGTCCTCAGAATCTAATGAGGACAAGTCTTGTTTCAATATCTGTGAGAAATAAGACTGTGAGTCACTGAACCCCTGCAGAAGGACAAGCCATGTATATTGGCATCCCTCCCAAACCAAAGTAAAAATGAACTGGCTTCCAGGGGCAATTGGAAAGAAGGGATTGGAAAGAAGGCACTACAAAGGCCAACCACCGTAAAGCGGCCCAGGGAATACTAGGTTAAACAGAGTGGGGGGGGGGGCGGTTCAGAACGACACATGTTCTGGGTATTACAATAGCATTAACAGCTCAGATATCACTCACCAGTCACCAGCCCAGTCCACCAGCCTTACGAATTGGAAAAATGGGCACATTCCCAGGGGAAATAGAGGGAATAATGAGGCCCTTAGATAGCTAGGCATTGATGAGGGGCCCAACTCTATCAAGGACCTTGGTGCTGTGTATCTACTGATGGGTGGATGGTAAGAGTTTAGAGGGGTCCAACTGTATAATAGGTGGGGCACTGATAACTGACCCAGTATCAGTAGCATCTAAAGCCCATAAGCTGGAGGGGGCTTGGTTGAGAGTCAGATGGTCAGAATGGGTTAAAAGAAATTATTTTAAATGGGGCCACTTTCAGATGTGGAGGGTGTCAGAGGTAAAAGACACAAGACAGTGGTTCCCCCCCCAGCTCAAATGAATAGGGGCCTGTAATTTATGGAGCAGATCACAGCCTAGTAAGTGACTTGGGGCAAAGGCGGGACCAGGACAGAAGGAGGAAAGACACTGCTCCCTCTGATAAAGGGAGGATGCTTCTGAGATAAGGGTGCAATGGTCTTATTAGTAATCCCCACAACTGAGGTACTCTCTTAACTGGGGGGAGGCAGAGGGCTTCAAAATTGAGGGTGTGGCACCTGCAGAATGAGCTCCTTGAGGGCAGGGACAGTTGTTTCTTGTCCCAGCACCAGTACCACACAGTAGAGCCTTTGTTAGCACTTTCCAAGTTCAAATTAATTTCAGACTAAGGATCTACTGTGTGAATTGAGCTCTGCTGGCCCTTGGCTGATGGGCACATTGCCCTTTGCTGTGCTCATACATGAAGCTCTCCTAGTCTGGTAGGATTTCTCAGGTCCTGTCTCAGGTCTCTTGCTGGTATAGCCATTGAGAACCCAGGATTGCCTCCCCACTAAGAGGCTGGGTCAGAGGAACAATCTAGGGGAGGGGCTACTAGTCAGAATACTAAACACCAGGGCTCCCTACTGGCTCCTTCATCCTTCCCAACACTTTTCACCAGTTGGTAGTTGGGAAGTTGACTAAGCTGCCTAAGAACTGGGCCTAGATGTTACATTGTTAGAGGATGGGAAGGGGCAGCTTCTTTGTGTGAGCTGTTTCCAGAGAGGAGATTGGCAAGGGGTGGGCAAGTTTTCCTAGTCTTCCAGTCTTCCTGGAGACAAAGCAAGCTCTAACAGATTTGATGGCACAGTGGGATTGCAGAGTTCAATTCAGCGCCAGTAGCATGTGGAGAGCACGGGATACATCCTTCTAGCCATAGCAGCTCCTGCCACTGTCACCCAAGACAGATTAGAAGCTAGGGAGGGAGATTCCAAACTTACAACCTATAAGACGATTCCTTGGGTGGGACAGAGAGAGAATGGGTTTGGAAGACTGGGGGGAGGGGAAGGAAACATTTATAAAGCACCTACTATGCACCAAGCGCATCACATATCTTATTTGAACCTCATACCAACTCTAAGAGGTAGCAACCGTTATGACCATTTTACAGGGGGGGAAACTGAAGGAAGCAAAGGTTAAGAGACTTGCTTAGGGTCTAGCTGCCTCCAGAGTATGGAAGGATGGGGACAGGGCAGTATAGTGGATAGAACAGAAAGGACCTGGGTTCTAATCCTGCCCCTCACATTTCCTTCCTATGTGACCATAGACAGGTTGTTTGAGCTGAGTCTCAGCTTCCTCATCTGTGAAATACAAAGAGTGGTGACCATCTAATGGTGGTATTATAAGGTTCAGATGAGGCGACATGGAAAGCTCTCTGCTAATCTTTCTAGTGTCATATTAGCCTCAGTCATTAGACTAAAGCCAAGGAATAGGGTTTTTCCCCTTCTTCCACTTCCCTAGTGCCTAGCACGGGGTTCACACATAGCAGCACAGTTAGAACAAGAGCCCAGCCTGGATTCCTACCTGTCTTTTGATCAGTGTTTGGAAAAAGCTGTCTCCATTGAGCTTACTATTGGACAAGCTCAGAGTCTGGGTTCTACTCATCACCTCATCCTTTGATAGCTCAGTAGGCGCTCTCCGCATGCCTAGCTACTGGACTGGTCAAAGCACCAAATGCCAGGCAGGAAGGCTGCTGCCCAGGACCTACTATATGTATGTACAGACATACAGCATCAAGAGCAAAGCAGCTTTCAGCCTACCGCCTGCTCCCCAGCACACTGATCCAAACATTCTCAACAGCCAGACTTGGCCAGCTTCTAGTTAGAGTTGCTAAGTGGTCCATGATACAGGATTGGGAAAATGCTAACTGGCCCAGGGTGGGACTTGGCATGGGTGTGCTGATAGCCACAGGCAAGCATCTAAGCCCTCACACCATGCCCATTCCCAGAGACAATCCCTGTCCTTCAGCACTGGGCTTCTTCAACATTTTCCACCCCCAACCTCTTTTAGAGTTTTGGCAGCGTGGGTATGAGGGCATGCTCAATGCAAGGTGAGGGCGTCCGTGTTCTGAACCCAGGCTTCAGGGAAGTTACGCTATTCGACACAGGCAGGCACTGCCAGAAATGCCTTGCATTCATCCAGTTTAAATTTGAATTCATTTGTGGTTGCAGCACATTCAGAAACCTTTTACTGTGGCCAAACTTTCCACTACTCCACGTGGGGTCTGGAACCACAGTTGAATAGCTGCTTTAGAGAGTCTGGGCTATCAGCCATTTGTGCAGGCAGGCGAGCTGGCTTTGGGGAACTCCTTTGCAAATGGCTAGAGATGGTCTGATGGAATTTTATCATCTAGAAGACAGTAAAGTCAAGGTCCATCCAGCCACCCACCTTTATCACCCTCTCTTGTTCTTTTCTAGTTGAAATGACAATTGCCATCTGCAGACCAGAGAGACAGTCTAAGCCAAATTCTTCATTTTATAAAAGGAAACTGAGGCCCAAGTGCCACACCCAAGGTCATCCAGGTCAGTGGTAGAGCTAAGCTCTTTCTCTTTGTCAACCTATATGTCTAGAAAATGGGCAAAGAGGGGTGGCTAGGTGGTGCAGTGAATAGAGCACTAACCCTGGAATCAGGAGGACCTGAGTTCAAATCTGGATTCAGACACTTAAACACTTACTAGCTGTTCAACCTTGGGCCAGTCACTTAACCCCAATTGCCCTGCCTTCCTCCCTCTAAAAGCAATTTTATAAAATGAAAATGGGCAAAGAGTAACATTACATTTCCTTCTCAAGGGGTTGAAATAGATGGTCGTATCCCAGGTGGTCTCTTGTGCCAACATTTTATGATTTGAATTTGTCTATTTTTAAGTCTGAATGCATCCCCAATGACACTATGTTGTGCATGGGGGAGAAGGGAGACAGGTTCATTCATAAGAGCTTTTTTTTGGCCCATACTATAGTTGTAGACTGTACCAAACTGCCCAAGGGTGGGGCAGAGTCCTTAAATACCATCCTCATTGTTCACTGGTTTCAGTTGTGTCCACTCTTCATGACACAATTTGGTGTTTTCTTGACAAAGATGCTGGACTGGTTCGCCATTTCCTTCTCCAGCTTGTTTTACAAATGAGGAGACTGAGGCAAACAGGACTAAGTGACTTGCCCAGTCATTACAGCTAGTGTCTGAGGCCAGATTTGAACTCAGATCTTCCTGTCTCCAGGCCCAATGCTTTATCCACTGTACCACCTAGCTACCCCATGAAATGATAACATCCCTAAATTAAAGAGATCAGCCTCTTTCTTTTTTTTTTTTTTAAAGCAATTGGGGTTAAGTAACTTGCTCAAGGTTACACGGCTAGTCATTATTTATGCGTGGGTGCTCATTTTCTGAGGCCGGATCTGATCTTGGGTCATCCCAACTCCGAGGCCGGAGCTCTTACTCACTGCGCCACCTAGCCGCCCCTTTAGGGCAATTGGGGTTAAGTAACTTGCCCAAGGTTACACGGCTAGGTTTTTTTTGTTTGTATGGATTAAGTGTCGGAGGCCGGCTCAGGCGCTCTATTCACTGCGCCACCTAGCCGCCCCTAGCCTCTTTCTTTAAAGAAGTCACTCCTTACAGTTTGGGGGATAGATTCAAAACTAGGTTTTACTATCATGCAACATAATAAACTTCAAATGGCCAAGTCATTGAAGTCCAAGAGGTCCCATCATTCAAAATAGAGAAAGGGCAGAAGTTTCTGTTCATGACTATGGTTAAGGGGAAATTTCCTAATGCAACAAAGGAGAGGGACCATCATGGGACAAAAAGACTGTCAAGATATTAGGAGACCCCCTGTTTTCCAGAGCTAAGTTGCAGAAAGCAGGCTATGTCCTAAGCTTGGCATAACAATAATCCTTTGTACCCAAGCTCTGAACGATCGCACTCTCCAAGTTCGCCAAAATCACATAGTTACAAGCACCCACCAAGCACCCATGTTTTAGTCATAAAGCCTTGCCACAAACTTACCCCTCACCATCAGAGCATAGCCATTGGTGTTAAGTATTGAGACTGGCCACACTACAGTGGCTCCCCACACAAGGGGGCGGACCTAGCACACGTGTCTAGATTCCTCCTTGTTGACAGGCCATTTCCCTTCCTTTGAAATTCAATGTTGACTCCCAACTCTCCTGTCTGTGTCCTGCTCTGTTCTGCTCCAACCAGCCACAGCTTAGAGGCCAGTTCGTCTAGTTAACAAGACCCACGGGCATGTATAAAATGTAAAGTTTTAAGACAAACTGTAAATGGGGGGAGAGTTGTTGTTTCCTTTTCATTAAAGGTGTGAAAGCCATAGCTACTGGACTGGTGGTCAAACTGCCATAGAAACCTACCACCAAAATGCAAAGACAAAGTACCTTCCCAACAGGTAAGGGTCAAAAGGTATAACCAGATAGGGAGATGGGAACTGAACCCAGGAGTTCATTGGTCTAGGAAACTCCACAGATGCAGGTCAGAACCTTCAGTCTTAGAGAATTGCCTGAGAAGGGATGGGGGACCTCTCTCCCTTCTTTGCAGGGGTGAGGGGACTATTGATATGGAACATTGCTATACTGTTAGACTCTGTTGACTGGGTTGTATGGTCTTCTCCCCATCCCCAAAAAGCTTCTCTGACTGTTGGAGGGGGAGTAGAGAGGGATTCTTGGCCCTTCTAACTAATCAAGGGGAGAGAAAGGTGGTGATATTTTTGGAAACAAAGATGATGTTGAGACTGGAAATAATAAAAATAAAACATGGTTGTGAACCAAGGCCCCTGGGAGGTCGCCAGTGCCCTCTGCAGTGTCAGGAGAACTGGGCAGCTAGACGAACAAGCATGTGGTCACAGCCTCTGTGTCCCTTGGTGTGGCTTAAGTGTCTTAGTAAGAAGGGAGTGTGCCATTCCTAGGAATGGAGGTTGATATCTGAACAAGATCAGTGTGAGAAATACAGGCATCCAAAGAAAACAACTTAGAAATAGGATGAAGGGGTTGGGCCAAACGGTGTCTGGAGTCCTTTCCAGCTCCAACACTTAGGAATTCAGAAGCCTTCTCAGCCACACCTTAGGATCTAGAAGATGTTCCTGATCCCACCCCAAACCCCCGGGGGCCCTCCTGCCCCAGAGGGATCCCCCCAGGGATATGAGGCACTGGGCCACTAGACTCTGCTGTCTCTTTTCAGCACCTATCCCCAATTCTGCACGAAAGGACAGCCCTCTTCCGAGTAGGGGAAAAGGCCTCACAGGCTTCCAGGGACAGTAACTCTTCTATCGATAGAGAAATGGGCTCCCATTTGTGTCTAAAGGCATTTGCTCCTAACCAGGTAGGAGAATTCCAAAAGGCAGCCAGCCATGTGTTCTAGCCACGGTCCAATTACAGTCAGTACATTCCCAGCCTGCCAAAATACCTGTCCAAGGAGGGGGGAAGAAAAAAATCAGAAACGCAGTCTTCATCCCTAAGCATCAGCACCATCCTCCCCCACTCCTCCCATGATAGCCCTGTCTTGTCTGCCTTCCTCCCAGGGCTCCTGTCCCTGCAGGGGGAACTCCCTCCAAAGCCAGCACTGAGGTTCAGACCCTCCTCGCCTCTCACCTGCCTGATTACAACAGCCTCTGCATTGGTCTCTCCCAGATGCAGCTCTATCCTACCAAAATGATCTTCCTCTAACATGGCTGTGATGACCTCAGCACCTCACTCAAAGACTTCCAGGGGATCCCTATTGCTTCTAGGCTCCAATGCAAACTCTCAGAGTAGCCTGGCAGATTTTTCAGACTGTTCTTACCCAGCCCTCTCTTCAGCCACATCTCAGTCCACACCGAAGTACATATAGGTGTGAGGCCCCTCCATCTTGAAACTGGTCCCTTTTTTCACCTTGCATGTAAGCCCCCAAGTGCTAGTTGAAACAGAAATGGAAAGAATTCATCAACTGAACAGCTGGGATATTATGATCATCTAACTTGGCCCCAGGGAAAAGGAGAGAAATTGAGCCTCCCTCCCTTCTTTGCAGGGGTGAGGGGACTATTAATGTGGAACATTGCTATGTTGTTAGACTCTGTTGACTGGGTTGTATGGTCTTCTCCCCACCCCCAAAAAGCTTCTTTGAGTGCTGGAGGGGGAGCTGGGAGGGATTTCTAGGCCCTTTTAACTAAAGGAGGGGAGAGAAAGGTGGTGATATTTTCTGAAACAATGATATTGAGACTAGAAATAACAATAAAAATAAAACAGGGTTGTGAAACAAGGCCCCTGGGAGGTCACCGGTGCCCTCTGCAGTGTCAGGAGGGCTGGGAGAGAGTCTGGGCAGGAGGAGAAGTAATGAATCCCATTTGGAACATGTTATGTTTGAGATGCCTACAGGACCATACAGTTGGCAAAATCCAAAGGGTGACAGGAGGCTAGACTTCAGGAAAAGAGACTAGGGCTGGGTATAGAGAGATCTAGGGTGGGATTCACCGAGTAGAGAGGTAAGCTAAACCTGAGGGCTGATGTCGTCACCACGGGAGGGAGAAGGGAAGGGGAGAGGCAGGATGGAACTAGGCTGGCCCAATTCACAGTGCCTGCCCTCAGGAAAGCCCCATTCTAACAGCAAGCAGGTGAGGCCCAGGGGCTGCGCTGCTCTGCCAACAAGCAGCATACAGCTCTCTAAACAAACCGGGTGTGGGCTCCTTTGGAGAGAACCTCCCAGGGAGGGAAGGCTTCTGGCCCAAGGTGGGATTTGAGCGGAGACCAAAGGCAGAGACCAAGTGCGGGGGTGTACACAGGGCACTGCCCAGAGGCAGGCACTGGGAGGGGCGTCATTGGTACCCACCAACAGAGTATGGAGGGGGGGCGCCTGAAATGCCCAACCCTAGCTTCTGTAGCAGACAGCACCCGGGACTTGATTCAATGGGGTCAGGAAGTGACCCGACAGCTGAATGGAGGACGCTGAGTGGGGAGAGACTTGAGGCAGTAACAGCAGGTGAGCAGGGAAGCCAAAGAGAAGAGCTGAAAAAGGACAAGTGGGTGACCGGCTGGCTTCCAAGGCTGTGGAGAGGAACGAGCACTGAGAAAGGCCATTTGACCTGGCAAAGGAAGAACTTATTAGAACCTTCGGAGGCCCAGGCCGCTTCTAGCCAAACGATGATGTGACTGCATGCCAGATCTCCGGGGCTGCCTCCAGCTCCTCAGACCAGAGACCTGCCTGCTTTAGAGGTCAGGAGCCTCACCTCTCCAGGCCCACACCCTTCCGACAACCAGGAGCTCCTCTCACCACGTGGCTGCCCACCTACCTTCCACTCATACTAGAAAAGGTACACCTGTGCCCAGGGCTCTGGGCAGCGATGCCTGTACCGTGACTGGGAATCCTCCCCTTGCCGTCCCCCATCTGCGGTCCCCCGACCCTGACCCTACCCCTTCTTCTCTCCCTCCCCCTCCCCTTCCCCCTCTCCCTGCTGAATTGGAGGGTCAGGGAGTAGGAAAGCCACTTGTAGCAGTGCTGTGCTAAGCCCTGATAATCATTTAATATCAATTTAAATCTCCAAAAGGGCCAAAGCCTGAACTAATCAACCCCAAGAGCTTCTTGGTCCTCTCAGTAAACTCAAAGATTACCTCTTCCTATGTCAGCCAGGCCAGATGGGCTGATCTAAGAGCATTTTTTTCTATTTGTGGCCATTAAGGATGAGACCCTCAACAGGAGACACTCTTGGATAATGGGACTTGTTCTTAAATTAATGTTTTTATGGACATACACTATGTTATGGCAGGTTAATGATAAAGAAAACACGGATATCCTGGGTGGGAATTTCATCTGAAGCTTTGTCAGCCCTCACTTTCTGTATTTACCACCTACTCCATTAAGAAGATTCCATTCTCATTATATGGTTAAATGTGAGTGACAGAGAGATCCTGAGCTGGGATTGTTCTCGAACCCAGTTAAGCCTGCTCGTTCTTGTATCAGCCAGTGAGGTCGGGCAGTTTGGCCCCTCGTGGGTACAAGCTCAATAGCTTCAGCTAGCTTGAAGGGAACAAACACTGTGGATTTACAATCACCCAGCCTGCTTGCTTCCTTCCTTTAATCAAACTTTCACCCCGACAGCACTTTACAAATAGATCTGAGGAAGCTGAGGCAGTCAGAAGTCAAGTGACTTGCCCAGGGTCACACAGCTAGCAAGTAAGATAAGATTTTAATTCAGGTCTTACTGACTTCAGACCCATCTAGGGTCTCTCTAGTGGCCTCACTTCACTGTGCTACCTAGCTGGTACAGACCTGACCCCCCACACCAGGCTGCTGGATTTTCCTCTGCTGCCAGGAAGTCCTTTATTTTTATGGCAACCTGGCATAACCATGAATCTGGAGTCAGAAAACCTAAGTTCAACCCCAGCTACCCTGCCCTTCCCTTTCCAAAAAGCAAAAAAGAAAAAGAAAAAGAAAAGAACCTACACAAGGACAGGATGTAGAAGATCTGGCTCCACAGCAGGTCATAAAAATCAGTCAGATTTCTTAGGGAACTTCAAAATAGGAGCCTTTGTGCATCAATAGACACACAGTCTTTTTTTTCTGAGGCAATTGAGATTAAGTGATTTGCCCAGGGTCACACAACTAGTGTCTAAGGCCAGATTTGAACTCAGATCCTCCTGACTCCAGGGCCAGTGCTCTATCCACTGTGCCACCTAGATGTCCCCATGGTCTTTTCACTGATCCTTGGCTGTGGTCCTGGCACCCAAACCCAACTTTTTAATACCAACATTGTCTTGGTGATGCTATATGCCTGCAAGCACCCCGAGCACCCCAATCAATACTCTGAGTGACTCACAGAGCAAAGGAGGGATGAGTCTCTTCAGTGACAACTTGAGCCACATCATGGAGGTAGTGACTGACCTGGTCGTGTGGTAAGAGTGAGCAGGCCATAGACGTCCTGACCTTGGCAGTGCCATGGGCCCCTTTGGCAGGTGGGCTGGTGAAGTTCATGTGCCACCGCCTCCTTCTCAGAATAAAGTTTTTAAATAATTGAAGGAAATGTGCAATTCTAAATAGAAGTGAATGAAAATAAAGATGTAATTGTTTTTTCCCCATCTGAGTTCATGGAACTCCTGAAATCGACCCATCGAGCCCTTCTCAGTCCCCAAGTTAAAAACTCCTTCCCTAGAGGAAGAGAAGGCCTGACAGCAGCAGCCAAGAGCCCAAAGGGGGAGAAGGTGTGAACAGGCCGAAATCTGTAGCATTGCACAAATGAAGCAATTGGGAAGAAGAAAACACTTGCAGGTAAGGGGAACCGACAACTGACTTCAGAAATGTGTGTCTGGAGGAAGGACCAGGCTTACTTTCTATTGGCCCAAAAGTCAGAACTCACAACTGTAGGTAGGAGTTATGCAGAGCCATCTCAGGTCCAGAAAGAACAGCCTAATTTTTGAGTCAGTCTGACAACACCACCTTAGCAGACAGGACACCCCAAGTCTCTGGAGGTGACCCAGGAGAGGCTGCCTAGCCTAGGGGGATCCCTGTAGATGAAATGGATTTGATGAGCCCTTCTAGGGCCAAGACTCTTGAAGGAGAATCCAGAGGAAGGGGTACCTTGGAGTGGGTGGAAAAGAGGCAGAAGAGCAGCTGGGAGAGCCATAGGAGAAGAGCTGGGGCAAATCTGGGATGGGGGCCACTAGGCCCCACCTGGAGAACACTGGGGCACAGACATAAAGTTTTGAGGGGCCAAACAGCTTATTCAACACAGCTCCCTCATTCTTTTTCCCAGTATCTTGGCAAATCATCGATCACATATCACCAGACCCAACAGATCACAAACCAAAGATAAAAGTTAAAGAAGGAAACTAATTAAGAGAATGTTTATAAAGAAGGTTAGTGAAATGGCTAATGATGGATGTTGGGAGTCATTGTCAAGTGGAATACATGCTACAGTTCCCTTGAGGATCCTGGTTAATGCCTTAGCTGGAAGGAAGGAGGGAGAGAGGGAATAAGCATTTAAAAAGAGCTTACTATGTGCTGAAGCACTTTTTACAAATATAAGCTCATTTGAGGCTCACAACAAGCCTGTAAGATAGATACTGTTATTAATCCCATCTTATAGTTGAGGAAACTGAGGCAGACAGTGATTAAGTGTCACTTGCCCAGCTAGGAAGTATCTGAGGTCACATTTGAACTCAAGTCTTCCTGACTCCAGGCCTACTGTACCTTAAAAACAGAGACAACAGCTAATACATAGCATTTAATATTTGCAAGTCTCATTACACAAATTATCTCACTCTACCTGCACAATACTTCAAGGTGGGTTCTCTGATTGGTCCCATTATATAGATGGGGAAACTGAGGCTCAGAGAAGTGATTTGTCCAGGGTCCCACAGGTAGTAAATATGTAAGGCAACATTCAAACTCAGGTCTTCCCGATGCCAAACCTAACATTCTAGGCACTATGCCATGCTACCAGCGTCCAAAATCCCTGCTGGTATCAGGTCTCAGAGCCCAGCATTATGTCCTCTTTACCCTCCCTGTCGACCCCAGTCTGGAATAAGCCGTTCAACCCTCACAAGGTTCCCTGGGGAAAATCTTAGGCAAGGAGAGAAAATTGCTAAAGGCCCCAAGCTTTCACTAACAAAGAAGAACATTGCCTTTTTAAAGAACCACTGGTTTATGATATAACATAATACATGGAACACATTACAACAAACATTTATCAAGTATCTATTATATGCAAAGCACTGTAGCAGGTACTGTGAAAGACACAAAGTCAGGAGAAGATATGGTCCCTGATCTTCTATAGCTTTCAGCCCAGTCATAACAAGCACTGCTTACAGGCACAAAGCCTTTCCCAAGCCTTATTGCCTCTGAGCTTCTAACCAGCCCCTTAAGGTGGCAAGCATAAGTGTTGCTATTGCATGATGGGGAAACTGAGGCTCTGAGATTAAGTGCCTTGTCAGGGGCCTGCAGAGCAGGGATCACACTTCCTCCTTCTTTATGGTAACCCAACATACACTCAGAACATTCTGGGGAATTTTTATTCTTAGGGGGAAAATCAGTGCTACCCCCCAAAGAATGACTTTCTGAAGGGCTACACATGGATGAACCAGGAATCTAGGAACAGGAAGAGCTGCCTCAGGGACTAGCAGCTCTTCCCTTTTGCTCTGGAAGGGGTCCTACTAGAGTTGGAAAAGTCAGGTTGGAAATAGAGCCAGAGTGGAGAAAAATGAGGCAAGAGTCAGATTCTAAAACTCTCCAGACCTCTAGAACACTTGAAAAAAAAAACAAAGCTCTATAAACCTCCAGTGGCCGGGCACCGACATTCACCACAGATGTGAAAGAGACACTGCCATTTCTCATGGCATATTATTCTTATTCTGCTTCACTAATGTGGCAGGGATACAAGTCTTCCCGTCCCCAAGAGGCCTGATGGGGCTGAGAGGAAAGCACTTTATGAAAACTCATGCATTTGGAGCCTGCTTTCTATGGGGTAGGGATTACAGATGACCTCTAGAAGACAGCCCACGTGTAAGTGTGAAAACCATTGTTTCTGTAGCCCTGTGTGTGGAAACACCTGAACTTGGACTTGCTTATGGTTTTATTGACTCACTGTGCTTGGAATAATCATCACTGATATTTATATGATGCTTAAAGGTTCCCAAAGTACTTGCATGCAGGTCATTCCAGGTTCATGGCCACCAGGTGAGGTAGGTACCAAAAGGTAAATTACAGCTTCCAGCCTCAAAGTCTAGCAGGCTCCCCTCTCACTACTCCACACTGCCTCTAGGGTAGACACAGTCTGAGTCTCTCTCTGAGAGAAGAGCCCAGAAATGCAAACAGGGCTGTTTTGCCTCTTAATCAATGCCAGGCATATCCTCCTTTTTGACACATTTGTAGTTTGAGAGGGTAGAGGGGGGGAGACCTTCATATTCTTGGTGCACATGGGGTTAGTGAAACAACTAATTTTACTGCCTTTTCCCTCCCACTGAGTTGACCAAAATTAACCGATTGTTTTGAGGCTAGTTCACTAATAATCACTATCATTTGTAGAAAGCTCTAAGGTTTTCAAAGTACTCTCTCTCTCTCTCTCTCTCTCTCTCTCCCTCTCTCTCCCCCCCCTCTCTCTCCCTTTCTCCCTTCTCTCTCTGTCTCTCTCTCCCTCTCTCTCTCTCTCCCTCTCTCTGTCTCTCTCCTCTGTCTCTGTCTGTCTCTCAGTCTCTCTCTCTCTTTCCCTCTCTTCCCCCCTCTCTCTCCTCCCCCTCTCTGTCTCTCTCTCTCTCTTTCTCTCTCTCTCCCTTTCTCTCTTCACATATATATGTATACATATATTTATCTTTATATATATTTATACAGTGACCTTGCACAGCCCTGCCTCACTTCAATCCCATTTCCCTGCATGTCATGGCATCACCTCCCTGATATCATGGTCCCCTTTGAGATCAAAGGACAACCAGGTGCTGAGAGACACATATACTATACATAGACATATGTATACACACACATATATAGATAGATACACACACATATGTATGTATATATAATTTGATCCTCACAACAACCCTATAAGGTAAGTGATATTATTATTGTCATTTACATATTAGGAAACTGAGGCTAACAAGGTTAAGTGACGTGCCCAGAGTCACACAGCTAATAAGTTTCTGAGGCTGGATTTGAACCCAGGTCTTCCTGACTCAAAGCCTGGCACTCTATCCCCTGTGTCCCTTAACAGAAGGCCATTGGCCATCATTTGAACACCCTCTTTTGCCCCAATATGTAACCAGCTTTTTGATTTGTTTGAAGCTGTCCTCAGGGTCTGCAGCCCAGGGCTGAGCAGGAAGATTGGCTGTGGAGGCAGTGCCCATACTGATGGGCTCACCAGTCCACTGGAATTGTGGACGGTGCTGCTCATGCCCAGCTCCTTAGCTGAAAATTTGCACTTTCCTTTCTCCTCATCTCTGTTCAGAGAGCTGGCATCTAGTCCTCCCTTTACAGATGAGGAAAGTGGGGCCCCAAGAGGGGAAGGGACTTTCCCAATGTCCTGCAGCCTCTGACTATCCCAACACACAGACACCCCACCTTGGCTTTGAGCCCAACTGTCTCCTGGGTCACTCTCACTTGAGGTTTTTACTCACAATAAACCTAAATCTGGCTCCCTTGTTCCAAATTCTGCTCCTGAGGCCCAGTGTGCTCAGTTGAATCACCCCTCTTGTGCATATTCTCCTCCTGAGCTTCCTAAGGCCTGTGGTGAGGGTGGAGAGATCCGGGCTCCATCCCCACCTTTCTTTAGGTCCCCTCCCCAGAGCCTTTCCTGGCCCCCTCCTGCTGGCAGCCTCCCTGTGCTCCATATCCTGTTGGGACCAGAGTGTTTGGAGGCTGTGAAAGCAGGGCCTTCATTTATGGGCTTTCTTTGTGTCCCCTTCATTTAGCACAGAGCCACTCACATAGTAGGCCCTTCAGAAATGCTAGTTGCCTACCTACATTGGATTCCTAGGCTAAAGTGCCACCTGTGGCCCAGTCTCCCTCTGAGACCTGAAAGTGATAGGAATGACAGCTCCAGACCAAAGCAAACCCAACCTATACAATGGCCCTCACAGAGGTATTGGGCAGAGCAAATGAGATCATGTATGTAACGCACTCTAGAAAGCTCAAAGTGCTATAAAATTGTCCATCATCATCATTCTTGCCGTGAGTTTTGTCACCAGCTAGATTGGCAGGTCCACTGTACTGACGCTTCCAAGAAGAGATGACCAAGGAGCCTAGGGATATGGGGTCTCACTGCTGGATAGGGTCTCCCTTGGAAGAAGGCGGTGTTGCTGGTGGGACTTAGTTTACAACTGCATCTTATGGATCCTACCACCTGCCATATGGATCTGACCAACTCTCAGAGCTCCTCCCACCCCCATCCCATCCCCCACGTTGACAGTCAGGAAGTGGCTGGCTGTGAACGGAACTACCTTGATAATTTCCATTGGAGTCCTTCTGACTCCAGTTCTCTTTCTCACCCAATCTGAACATGGAAAGAGGTGCCAGGAAGCGTAGGAAACTGCTCAGCTTTCTCTGCAGAGTAAGTGGAGTCTTCTAAGTTCCCAAAGCTGGCTTCTGTGGCACCTCATCTTTTCCATTTCCTCCACCCCCCCCCATTCACACACAAATACTTATCCCTGTCCTGAGACACCAGGATCTGAAGAATGGCTAAGTGCATCTTAAATAATTGCCTTGTCACTCCATCACGCCTGCAGCTACAGTTTCATCCAAACAATGTGATTCACAGTCCAGGAACTAACCTAAAGGGCAAGTTTTAACGAACTTGAAACTCATTAGGATTTGGCAAAGTCTGTGGCTCAGCTTTGCACAAGTTAGGAAATCACATATTTTTGAGAACAGATCATTTAAAAATAAAACAGACTTGTCCCTGGCCTTCTATTGTGCAACATTAAAGATTCAGGAGAAGCAGACCTATTAGCAGGAACCAGAAAGTTTACAATACATAGTGAGTTTTTCTTCTATATGCAAACCTTTCCAAATGCACATATATATATATATATATATACACATATATATATGTATGTGTATACAAGGATGTGTGTGTGTGTGTGTGTGTGTGTGTGTGTGTGTGTGTGTGTGTGTGTGTGTGTGTGTGTGTAATCTAAAGTCATTTGAAATATGCCATGGCTTCTCTCAGAGGTGATCCCAAGGGAAACAGGATGCCAGAAAACTCCTCAGGGTGCTCAACAAATAAGGTTTAATCTCTCTTCCTGCTATGAAGAGGGCAACCAGCTGGATGGCTGACTGGAAGGAAGACAGCTTAGCAGCAGACTGCCTCTTCATAGAAATGGACTTCCTTTTGGCCAAGGAACTGAAATTGCAAAGAGTTTCCATTAGCAATGGAGACACAGAATAAGAAGAACATTATTTGCACATTGCCAGTGACGGTGGGCACAAAAAGTGAAGGAAGGAGTATATATCTATGTGTTTATATAGAGACTATACAAATCTATATACATATGTGGGGGGTATTTCATGAAGAGGGGGCAGAGGGATGGGAGAGTCATGTAGTAAGAGCAAGGAACGACAAACAAGCCGAGTGTTTCCACTGTGATCCATGGAAGGTAAAAAGATCTAGAGGAAAACACTCATCACACTGGTCAGATTAATCAGGGCTGAGGAATCTACAGCCTCAAAGCCACATGTGGCCCTCTAGGTCCTCAATTGCAGCCCTTTGACTGAATCCAAGTTTGACAGAACAAATCCCCTTAATTAAAAGGATTTGTTCTGTAAGACTTGGAGTTATGGGGCAGCTAGATGGTTCAACGAATAGAGCACTGGCCCTGGAGTTCAAATCCAGCCTCGGACACTTGCCGCTTACTAGCTGTGTGACCTTGGGCAAATCACTTAACCCCAATTGCCTCACTTCCCTCCCTCAAAAAAAAAAACTTTGACTCAGTCAAAGGTCATACGCAATAACCTAGAAGACCACAAGTGGCCTTAAGACCAAGGTTGCAACCTTGCAAAGAGTGACAGCAAATCTAAGCTCTACTTGTACTCTTTCTGGCTTCTGTAATGGCCTAGGTTGTTCTTGTTTGTATCCAAATATCTCTTAAGCCTCCTGACTGTGAGCTCTTCTTCCTCTGAATGGAAAGTTCTCTGCACTGGTTGGTCACGTCTGAACTCATGAGTGTAGCTCTAGTCAATTTAGTAAATGCTTTACTAAGCCCCAACTATGTGTAAGACTAAGTACTGGGGGAAAAGGTGAAAACAAAAGAGCCTTTGCTCTCCAAGAGCCCCCATGAGGGGAGAGGGCACCAGTGATGGGGAGGATGGGGTCAGGCAGAAGGTGGTACCTGAGCTGGGCTCTAAAGGAAGTTAAGGGCTCTCTAAGGAGGTGATCCTGATACAGTGTCCAGAGGAAGTTCACCAGGATCTGTAGAAGGCCCAGGGGACATTTAACCAACAGAAGAGAAAACTGGTGAAGTGAAGAGATGTGTGCAAGATAGTTACCCTCAAGTATTTGAAGGGCTGTCATACAAAAAGGGAGACTAAATTTGTTCTGCTTGACCCCAGAGCAGAATTAGGAATGATAGGTAAAGTTGGAGAAGCAGCTTTCTGCTCAATGCAAGGACAAACTTGAGAAGAGATCTATCCCAGAATGGGATGGGTGGCCCCAAGAGGCCAAAGCATCTCCCTCCCTTGAGGGTTTCAAACAAATGTTGGAAAGGGGTTTCCTCTTTGGGCACAGGATAGACTTAGGATCCTGGGAAGTCCCTTTCATTCTTCCATCCTGTGAGCTCTTTAATCTAAGCCTTGCCAAGGAGACCATGAGCTCTCTGAGGGCAGGGCTTGCCTTTTTTGTCTTCATCTTCCTCATAAGATCTGGCACATAGTAGGCACTGATTCATTGTTCATCTCGACCTTATGGTATTCCAGGATATGTCAACCTTTTCTATTCTCACCCTCCTGTTACCCACCCATCACTTTGAAGCTCTTCCTGGAAGCTAAGAATGAAAAGTTTCTCATGAGTTATAGGCAAAATGATGAGATCACTTGGATAAACATGACCCAGGGGACTTCTTATTCTTATTTTGGGAGGGAGCTTCGAAAATGACTCCATTGTAAGGGGCAGCCCAGTTCCCAAGGCATGCCCTCTCCCCCTTGCATGGGGAGGAGAATGTCACTGCTGTCAGGGGTTTTGTTCTGGCTCCAACTAAAGGGCATCTCCCCAAACTTACCTGCTTTAGATAGGTTCTCTGCTTTTGTACAAACAACAAAGCTACAAGGATGGCCTTTATCATGATTAAAGTGACTGGGACGATGATAAAAAGAAGCCAGCTGTCATCCTCTTGTTGCTCTAAGGAATGAAAATCACAAACAAGGATTAGAGGTTGGGCTTGGTTTTGAGAAACTCTCAAATATTATGAAGGTGGGGCAGAGCTAAGACAGGAGCATGGCTCCACCTGCCAATCATCTGCCACATTCACAAGGATCCAGTGAAAAGCATTGGAGCAGAAAACTGAGAGCAGGCTACGTGTGGCTAGACACCTCCATGGTATTTCATCATTCCTTTGGGCCAAGGCCTTGCTACGTGGACCATGCAGTTTGCTGAACTGAAACAGTTCATTTCATTTAGAAAAAAATCACCCCAAATAGAATTCTCCCAATATCCTTTGCTTTCCCTGGTTACTGATTCTCTGGCTTGGTTTCAATTTTTTTAAAAATTGAACTTGTGACTTCATGTAATCATCTCAAAATAATGAAATACAAGCCCCACTGACACTGGCCAAATAGGTTCAGTGTTTGTCTTAAACTCCATAAACAAGAGAAAGCAAGTCAGATGCTTGAATTAGCTCTGAATTCTTTTGTGAACTACAGGGCAGGCTGTCCAAGGTAACAACATTTCAAGGTTGCCATGGTTTAGCAATTACAGGGAAATCTGAGTTTTTAATGGCATGGGTAGTAATAAGAATGACCTTGGCCCTCAAGAAAATATTAAGCAGATTAAGTTCATCATAATCACTCTCCATTCCCGAATCTATGACAACCCTTGAAAGAGCACCTCCAGGTTGTGAAGTGATTCAACCATTCTGCAGAGCATTTGGAACTATGCCTAAAGGGCTAGAAAACCTTGCCTACCTTTTGACCCAGCAATACCGTTACCAAGTTTGTGTCCCAAAGAGATTTTTAAAAAACGAAAAGGAGCTATGTGTACAAAAACATCTACAGCAGCTCTTTTCTGGGGAATTAGAATTAGAGATTAAGTGCCTGCCCAGCAGTTGGGGAATGACTAAACAAGTTGTGGTCTATGATTATGATGGAATAGTATGGTACTATAAGAAATGATGACCAGAATGCTCTTAGAAAATCCTGGGAAGACTTGCTTGGGCTGGTGCGAAGTGAAATGTGCCTATACAAAGTAACAGCTCATTTTAAGGTGATTAGCTGTGAAAAACTTAGCTATTCTCAGCAATACAATGATCCAAGAAAACCATTCAGATGAAAAACGCTGTCCATCCTCAGAGAAAGAACTGATGATGCCTGAATACAGACTGAAATAGACTTTTAAAAAGCGAAAAAGAAAGAGCACCTCCAGGCTCGAGATGGAATAGCACTTTTCTTATTCCAACTTTCCCTTTTCTTGCTCTCCCCCACCAGCTTACCTCCTCCTACCCCCATCAAAAGCTGACCTGTCTAAATTCCAGCACATTCCTGTTTTCTGCTAGAGAAGAAATAAATCATGATCATGAGACGTAGGATTATACAGTGGCTCTAATGCTGGCCCCTGGCGTTAGGAGGATCCTAGTTCAGATTCCACCCCTGTCACAGCCTAGCTGTGTGACCCTGGGTTAGTCACTCCACCTCTTCCTGCTTCAGGTTCCTCATCTGTATAATAGGGACAATAATACCTATAGTACCTCTGTCCCAGAGTAGCTAAGAGGTTCAAAGGAGATCACATATATACTGCTTTGCATACCTTAATGTGCTAAGTACCAACTACTACTACTTCTACTACTACTAGTAACAGCAACTCATAATGGTTTAAGAGGCCCCTCATCCCAACATGGATGTGCAGTCTAATAGATTCTTTGGGGGATGGGCCTCACTAGCCTAAGTCCCTGGGTGAGGCCGACCCTTAAGTAGCAATATTATTTATTTTTAAAAAGACGAAAAAAATGCTCTTTCCTAATTTTAATAGAAGTTCCTATAAGAATTGTGCTGAAGAAATGGAAGCAAAGTAGATGCCCATCAATTGGAGAATGGCTAAATCAATTATGTATGTACATATGGAACATGGCTAACCTCAAATAAAAGATGAATAGAGATGCATAGGAAAACTTACATGAATTAACGCAGAACAAAGTGAGCAGAACCAAGCAAATAAAATCCACGACTCCAACAAAGGAAATGAAGAGAAAATAAACCCAAACTGAACACGGTGTCATTATGAAGACCAAGCTGGTCCTCTTGTCTGTAGAAGTAGGGAACAGTGCACACACGATCAGAATGGACCGATCTGCACTCTTCTTTTTTGCTATTCTTTGTTATAAGGAAGGATGTATGAGGTAGAGGAGTGAAGTACAAAGGCCTGAGACTAATGAGAGCTTTATAAAGCCTCACTGATAAAGAAGCACTAAGGACCAAGGCTCATGGAGAATCATTCCTTTTGTCTCTAAAGTTACCAGAGAGCACTGGGCTCTAAGGAGAAGACCAGCCTTCAACTGCTTTGGTCCCATTGACTATAAATTAACCAATAAAAATGGTAATGGGATGAGATAATTCTCTACCCACAAGGTCTCCAAACAAAGTCAGAAGTATCTAGCCCCAGGCTAATGATGCAAATCAAGCCTGGGAAACCCAAGGGACTTCTCTCAAAGCACCAGTTCCACGGAGCTTCCTGGTTTCATGACTTGTATAGTTCAGGGAAAACCCAACAGAAAAAAATCAAGTATAGTAGGCCAAGGTCCATTACAACTGAGAGAGTAGCAAAGTGATAAACCAAATGGTTCACTGAAATGGAATTTTGCCATCTTAGAAGCTTCATGGCCTAGTCAATGGCCATGTCCTATATTTGCTTTTTATTTTTTTAACTGTTTCTAATTAGCTACACAACTCTTTTCAGTTTATGGATGCTTGGAAGTCATTTTGAGCTAGTGTCTATCTATAGCCCGATTTCTTTGGGTTCTTTATAGATCCAGAATGAAATGTACTCATACAGTCCCACCTCTCCCTCTTCCCCCTCCCCCCCCCAAAAAACCATAGTTTGACATTTCCACAGGAAGAGGATAAATATTCCTTTCTTTAGTTCTGAAAGTTCCAACATTTATCTTAACAGGATATAAGATAAAAGATTTTGCCTCTAGAAACAAAAGTCAGTGATAGTTTGGCAGCTATGGGCATGGACTTAAATGGATTCATCTTAAACTCAGTTGCAAGCTTTGACAGCTATATTCATCACAGCAAAGCTGATGAAGCACCTGTCTTCTCTGTGGCTTCACTTGACTCCAGAGGACAGTCATTAAAAAAATACTATGGGTTTTTGCCCAACTTCCACCCCAACAGTCACATACAAACAGGACAGGAGTAAATAGATTAAAGTCTGAGAGTTCAAGGTGAACCCTGGCCCTAGTGACACCTTTGGGAAAACTAGGACTGACCATCTTAACTGTGTTAGTCCCACAAACCTGACTTTCACTGCCTTCCTTCATTTAAAGGAAAGAGTCTAGCTGACACTTAGCTGTACTCTAGACATGTTCAAATTCAGCCTTCTCAAAGGCCTTTGCTGTCTTCACATATCCCCTTTATTCAATCCAAAATAATAAGTTCTTTTCATTGAGAAGTCTGGCAAAAGAGACAGATAGACACACACACACACACACACACACACACACACACACACACACACACACACACACACAAATTCATTACCAATTTGGGCAATTCAAACATTTGACTTGCTTTCTTCAGAGATCTCCAATTCTGGCAAAGTAAGGGTAAATCCTCCAGGCCTAATCACAGCCCCTTTAAGATTTAGCAGATGGTCTTTGAGACTTACTAGGACCAAAAAAACATCATCACTCTGCATCCAGCCAGGAGAACAGTCTCCCCAAACTCAGCAGGGATGACCTGTCCTGGAGCTATACTACAAACATTTGATGCTTGGGGATAAGCTCCCAAAACCAGTCCTCTGCTAGAGCAGCTTTCAAGACTATGGTCAATTCCAGTCTACTCCAAAGTAGGTACCTGATGGGACACGTGAAAATAATGAGGAAATTATCAATACATGTACAATCAATTCATGAAATTCATACACATTATCTCAACCTTGAAATATAGTCATGAATGGAATGAACTAAGAAGATTAAGTTCAAATAAAGGCTTCTAGTTGCCAATACTAGTATGACCAGGGCCTAGACATAATGTTAGGCACATGATAGGTCCCCAATAAAGATTTGCTTGGTTGATGAATGAATTTGCTTCCTTGGTTTAGGACAATTAGCAAAAAATCCTCTTAATTTCATGATCTGGCAATCAATCAATCAGTCAATAAGTGGACTGTCATAACTCTCCAGGTTTTTCCATTTTTCTCCCTGATCTCCTACCGTCTAAGCACTGCTGGGAGCTCCACTCACTCCAAAACCCTTCAATGGCACAGTAAATATTCACTTTGTCTCTGACCCAGACGCAGAATCTTCTACTTCCATTGGACTTTTGCAGGGTGATCATTTCTTTTTCTGTTGATCTGGACTGAAAGGCAAAAAAAGCACAGGATGTGGTGTTTCGATCTCACAGACCAAAACACTCGGCCTGACATTGTGACTTGGCTCTGAACACCTCACTGCAGGAATCTTCCATGGATGTGTCACTGGCTAGCTCTGGCAAACCTAACTGGGAACCATGAAATAAATGTCTCCAATAGATGGATAAATTATGATCATAGCTACCCCAGAGTGAGTATTGGTGTGTAATCATTTAAGAATGTTTATTGAGGGGAAAAAAAGAAGACAGTCATTGTATGTGTAATACAGTCATTAATGGAACCTGGACTTTGGAAGTGAGGAAAAGTATTCATGGAAATGACCTAAATCTCCAAGATCCAAATGGCAATTCTAGGGTCAAGTATCTGGAATCCCATGCAGTTGACAATTTGAATTCAATGGGCACAGAAGAGATTTGCCTTTTGATTTGTACACAGAGCTCGGGGATCATCCCAGCTGAGGGACAAAATGATTTACTTCCTTCTGGGTTTACAAGTGAAATCTCAGTCTGTGGGTTCTTCTACAAAGGGGACACTGCTTGTGGGCCTGTGGCCTTCGTTTGTATTTCTAAGAGTCAGAGACCATTCTTGCCCCAAAACACACCTTTTTCTAACACAACACAGCTGCTACCATGATGCGGTAGAAGGAAGGATAGGGGTAGAATGGGAGTCAGGAGACAGACACAGATCTGGTGTTAATTAATAACAGCATCTTAGACAAGTGCCTTCCCTTTTCTGAGTCTCAGTTTCCCCATCTGCACAATGGTGGAATTAGATTGGAGCAATGACTCCCATCTATTCCTTGTTCTGACCATAAAATGGACACCAATATGGCTTAAGATAGAAATTCAAACAGGTAGTAGATAATTACTAGCTGTGTGACCCTGGGCAAGTCACTTTGCTCTGTTTGCCTCAGTTTCCTCACCTGTAAAATGAAATGGAGAAGGAAATAGCAAGCCACTCCAGGATCTTTGCCAAGAAAACCCCAAATGGGGTCAAGAGGAGCCAGACATGACTGAAATAACTCAACAATAACTCCGGCACCAGTTTAGGGAGAAAAAAGAAATTTATATCTAACTGTTATTTCTACATGTATATATGAGATCATAGGTAACTCAGAGACCATCTAGTCCAACCCCTTCATTTTACAGATGTAAAAGTGGTTAAGTGACTTGCCCAAGATCACATGAACAGTAACTGTCAGAGCAGGATCAGACTCCCGGGCCTCAGACTCCAGAGATAGTACCAACCAAGGTTCACCAGCCAGTGCAGCTGCAGTGCATTAGTTCTGGGTGCAAAGGCTTCTGTCCTTGGAGCTGAGCTGGGTCTCTACTCCCACTACCCTAGCCCCTTTCCTGCTTCCCCCCAACCCTGGGAAGGGCCCCTGTTTGGCCAATATGTTAGAAAGCATAGATTAAGCACCTAATGTGTGCCAGGCACTGTGCCATGTGCTGAAATACAAAGAAAGGTAACAGACAGTCACCGTCCCCGAGGAGTACACAAGCTAATGGGGAGACAGCACACATACACCTATGTACAAACAAGCTACAGGCAGATAATCAATGGAGGGAAGCAACAGGCTCTCATTTCCCCTAAATAAGAAGCATTTATATTCAAGTCAAATACAGTTTAGGAGATGTAGCAAAGCCAGAGTGGATAGAGATGCCACCTCAGAGCCAAGACCTAGTTCATAGGCACCCCTCTGCCCTAGGACTGACTGGGTGATCCTGGGCATCTCAACTGATGTCTCTGTGGCCCAGCAACTCTCCCTGCCTCCAACCCAACCAGCATTAGTGCAGAAGGGAAGGTCCTCAAGGACAACCCCTTACACCAGTGAAAGCAAAGGTCTGGCTCAGACAAAAACAAACACGTTTATACCACCCAGGAAGCATCATCTTCTTGGAACTGAACTTCATATGTCAAGCACTGAGAGGGGATGGGCCCCTCAGGGGGCTTCCATTCCAGGAGAAGCTCTTCAGGTTTCCTCTGAGTCAGATTCAGCTGTTCAGGGGGAGAAGGTTTCACTGAAAAGCAAAAGAGAATATATGAGCCCCCAGCCTGCTTCTGGCCAAAAGCAGCCACACCATCACTGGGGAGGGGCACTCTGTAAGGTGGACCACCATGCCAACCCCAATGATCCTGAATGAGTAACAAGGCAGATGCCTACCCTTGGTTACCTTGCTGGAAGGCTGAATGTGACGAGGGTCTTGCATACTGGACACTGGGAACTTTCTTTTTAGTGACCATCCCCATGTAAACAAGCTAGTCACACTCTTAAGACAGGCCTTTGGGTCATCATAGAAAACAGGCCAAAGGAAGAAAATGAGGCCAAGAGGGATGAAGTGACTGGTCCAAGATTTATTGATGTTCTGTCTTATCTGATTTTGTGACTCCCTTTGGGGTTTTCTCAGCAAAGATACTAAGGTGACTTGCCATTTCTTTCTCTAGCTCATTTTACAGATGAGGAAACAGGCAAACAAGGTTAAATGACTTGCCCAAGGTCACAAAGCTGGTTAGTGTCTGGAGTCAGATTTGAACTCAGGAAGATGAGTCTTCTTGAGCCCAGGCCCTACATTCTATCCTCTGAGCCACCTAAATGCCCAACAACAACAAATACAGGTAACTAACTTGTAATAGGTCCCACACAAAATGTAGTTTCCTGTCCCTAGTACATAAGCTACTAACCATTATTCCGTTCCATATTGATAGCACCTAACGTAATCATTCATCTGGAGAACAACAAAAGAAATCATTTCCCACAGATCCACAGCAATAAAAACCATGACCTGATACCAAATCAAAACTTGGTTTTAACCCTCGGCAGCAGCAGCTTAAAGCCACTCACATAGAAAGGGAAAGCAAGGTTGGGCCGCAAATAAACACTGTATCCTGGAACACAAGGGCCCTGAGGTTGGCCTTTGAGATGGGAGGTAGAATGGAGGAAGACAGCTGGTGAATGTGTTCTATGAGACTTTCCTCAAGGTTCTTCTTCGGATGACTATCAGGAGTCGGGGCTGTGATGAGGAAGAGTTAAAAAGGACTTGAGAGCCTCCTCCTGGGAGAGAGCATAGACTGTGAGATGAGGTGGCTAATTCATTTTGTTTTGTTTAGCCATTTTTCTTTGTTACAAAGCAGGATTTAACAGATAGGTAGGAAATGGCAAATCAGAATGGTATAAAAAATCAATAAAACATTTTGCAAAGGAATGGAGAAGCTCTCTCTAGGGCCTCAGGTCCTACCCCAGAATCTAGGGATTCTGATTAATTGCTAAGAGTCAGGTAACAAAGTAGGAGATTAAAATGGTTCCCAAATCACTTTGCTTTCCAGGGGAGCCAACCAGTGCCAAGCATCCGTACACCTCAGCCCCTCAGGCATAGGCCTCTTCTATTATTTCTCAATTTAAAAACCCTTCTCTGCACAACATGAGAGTATCCCAAGGCCATCAGGAACACCTGAGACAGAAATGCCCCACCTCAAACACATGAAGGGCTTAACCATTGCTTGTT